>JAXIVD010009151.1:0-7500 GCA_036785275.1 Cancer borealis | reverse complement strand
TCAGGACATTCTCACTTTTCTGTTTGCCCCCGTCACTTCTGCTTGGTCCCAGGAGCAATGACCAATAGTTTTGTATTTCTTTAATCACGAAAATCAAATGAAAATTATTATATGAGTATTAAATTTTTTGCCCACTATTCAAAATATATGCCCAAATTCTTGGGATAGCCTTTGTTTTAATGTATATAAAATATATTGTAAATTGTATATTTTTAGTAGTATTGACGATGTATATTTGTATTAATCTCAAGAACAAAATAACAAATATTTTTCTAATAAACATAACTTTGTTGTGGGTTTTATATTAAAACAAAGTCAGAAAAACTCTCGGAAAAGGTACCACAAACTTCCTTTTTTATACAAAATCACAAAATAGTTGCTTATCAGGATTATATTGCAGTTTTTTTTTACTTTTATCTTTGAAAACGTTACAGATGATTAACGGTCTTTTTGAGCTTGACAATGCAAAGTGAAAATCACATATATCTGATTTGTACGAGTGATGTGAAAAAAGTGCTACTAGTGACAAATGTAAATATACTTGGTACTGAATGCATGATTACGTGCATCCATGGAAAGCCTAATGCTCAATATGTTAACATGTATTTTGTTAGTTTAAGTGAATAAAACGTGGTAATATAGTGAACATTACCAACCACATGTATTTTTTAACTAATAATAGCAACATACACAATTATAAGATTGAAATGAAACATCAAAACTACTATAGTGACATGTGTGCATTTCACATTAGTATTTGAGAAGGCACATGAATTATATGATATTATGTTTAATATTGTAGGAGATGTGATTTGCTGACAATATTCTAAGGTATCTGACAAGTGAAAGTATTCCCATGTATGTTTGAGATATTAACTGCTAGTAGCTTTCATTGTTTATTACTATGTTTATGTTTGTTTTTTACTACAGACGTTTTTCTGTCATAAAAGTGTGTTATTTTGATGACTAACTGTAATTCAACTTTATACAGATTTGGTACCTTCATCGTAGGCTTCCATAAGTGTTAGGCATAGTGTAATCATTAAATGTAATAAATTATTTGGTAGGGGTTAAGTTTTTATGTTTTTTCGTGGAAGGGAATGTGTATTTTTTTAATCTAATCCTGCTATTAGTACAATGGCAATACATTTTATTTGTCGGTAATACCAGGAATAGATCACAAATATTTTCCTACCTTAAAAACTGCAAGATTCTTGTTGTAACACTACGTGCTTTCTTGGATCTCTTTAAATAAATAAATATAAGTAGATAAAAAAAAAAAAAGATATCAGGAAAATGTGAGTACAACAGCAAATCTGAAAAGCTAGGAACACTATATAGCTCTGGGCCAGACTTGCCGAAGCGTCACCCATATAAAATTTTAGTCTATGCACTCAACATGCTTTTTACCATCTATTAGATACAAGCAAGCGGGTGCTTATATTCCATCTACTGGTCTAAAATCCAATCAACTAATGTATTCTTTTTCTTTGTTAACGTGATGAAACATTCTGTGATAGATTAAGGTCGGGACATGTCTAAGGAACATGCGATTAATAACAGCAGCAACGTAAGCAGTTGCCACCAGCCAATCACTTGTTACCTATCACCCGCCTCCCACCTAGGCAACCATGCTCAATCGTGCGCCACTCTTCCTCAGTGGCCCATCTTTCTTTGTCTTTGTTTCTTCCAGGGCTGGATGAAGGACTGTGGGGTCTAATGGGCAGGCTTTATGTGTGGTGATCTCCAAGTTGAAACGTTAGTGAAAAACTGCCTATGTTAGCAAATATTAACTCAAAAGTATTTGAGAGCAAGTGCATATCATAGTTGCGTTCTGTGTGTGTACTCCTCTAGCATGTTTATTCTGTAAAAATTCGGCAAATCTATGAAATCTTCCATTCCTAGCTAGCTATGAAACTTTAAAGTACAGCTTATGGTGAGAAATTTGTGTGAAACGTTCAGAGTTCCTGTGATGGGGCCACCAATCATGTGGGGTCCCTGGGTAGCTGCCCATGCCTGGCTTCTTCTGTAGTATTCATTATGCGTGCTTATTTTAATTGTGATACCGAGGACTCTTTTACCCATTTATTGCTGACATCGTCGAGTGAAAGTGAAAACGCCAAGGTAAAGAAGATGGTGAGAAATTTTGAGAAATTGAAGAAGAATGTGACGAAGGAGAGAATGAGCAGGACCCTGGCTTACAAATGCCACACCACCAAGAAGAATGTTCCTGCTCATGCCGTGCCACGAATTCTGCTTCTACCAGAGTATTTTCAGTGACAATGAGTGTCGCACTTAAGTAGATAATAACATGTGTGATGTTGAAGATCATCAAATCGACTATTCCTACCGAAGATTTAAAACACGTATTGCAGTCAATTAGTGATTAGATCCAATTAATGATAATCATTACTAATTCTTGATTAATTCCCAATTATAAAACCTATTTTTTCTTACTGTTTTTACATTAAAAATGGACTACCAATCAATCATTGATTTGGTCCAACCATATATTAGTTACTTAATGATTTATTGTAAAATGATTGCTTTGCACGTCAAGGACTGAGACTGGAAAATCGTATGATAATGATAATGTTCAAGTATTGACAATGTTTGAATACGATTTTTGACAAATATGATTGTGGTGCTTAGACAGGTCAGATCTGGAACAATTAATTTCTGCAGATTTCCATAACTAGCTCCAGTTAACAGTTATTAAAGGAATTTAAGGTCCAAATACAAATTCCTTCCTAGGATATTAGATACATTATACATGTTTAAATTAGTTAACTTATAGAAGCAAACAAACACTCAATAAATCATGAAGTTTTCAGTATCAATCAGTATAACATTTGCTTCGTGCTAACATTTTCAAAATACAATTAAACTCTCTTATATTACAGTTTCCACTAATTCTCAGTTTCGTTTTTATCAAATTCATCAAATTTCAAGATGTTATAAGTTATGTCCAATTTACAAAGGGTTCTGTTTTAGCATCATAGTTATGCTGGGATCACACATTGGCGAATGTTTAAAACAAATTGGCAGCAAACATTGTTTCATAATGGTCTGAATGTGGGGCAAAAGAAAAAAACAATGATTGATTAATTTATTGGGTTTTGGGTACCGCAACAACGAGGTCATATTGGGCCATAAGAAGCAATGAGTATATCCATACCAAACAGTGCAACCAAGTCATATGAAACGAGTGTTACTAACATGATCCAGATATTAATGATTCCTTAATGTTAATTGCTTGTTCATTACTTCGTTGCCAGTTCTTATCTGAGAACATGGGTGGACATCTTCCTGAGTTGTACCCATTTTCCAACTGTTAGGGCTTGTTTATCCTTCCATTACATTCCACTCACTATTGTACAATATCACTACCTCAAATCTATGTACCGTCCTGTGTTTGTTTGTTTGTTGTTTTGTATATATTATTCACTGCCAGCGAGTATTCTATAAATGACAAGTAATTCTATGCTTGTCTGAAACACTGGACATTTGCAAATTCTCAAGCATTTCTGTTCTTTCCTGATTTATAAGGCAGTAAATGTGTGTACATATATATACATATATAGGTTAATAAGCAGTATGATTAGTAATAGCTCTGATAGAAATACATGATAATATAATTATTTTTTCAGTTAATGTCATGTATTCTTAATTATCATGCCCGGTCTACTTTCTTTAAGAAAATGAACATGTGACTGAAGAGACATCAGGTACTTCACAATAGTATTTATACATTGTGTTTCATTTATCCATCATGCATTGATATGTACATACATACAAAAATAAGTATTTACATGTAAGATTATATATGAATGAATATATATGTAAAAGGGTAGGCCTTGTTATATGTGGGTGTGCATCCCTGGAGATGGGCACATACATTAAATTGTAAAAAAAAAAAAGGGGGGGTTTTCACAGCCTACACTGCTCTGCTTCAAAGACCATCAATCTCCTCTTGATGATGAAATCATTTATGGTCATTTAGAAAATAACAATATTACTAGCAAGACTAATACGACCTAACTAAAAAGTGGTATATTAAAGATTATGTTGTTAATGACCTCTGTGATCTTTGATAAGGTAGTTTACTTCATATAGCGAAAGGAATTTCATATTGCAATACAATGGTGACCAATGATGTTGTCATGAGATGTGATGGTTATTGATGATAATTATTGCAAACAAGCAGTATTAGTTTGCATGCAAATTACTCCGGGTTGTTGTTATTTTGTAAATTTTTGGCTTTAATGATGTAAAATAATGCATAACATAGTCCAACAACCTAACAAGCAATACCTGCATTACATAACGGTCAACTGCCACAGCGAGTCACAAGTTACAGCTTGTGACTCCTGTTTTTTTCTTCTCTCTCACGCTGTATTGAGTGAACGAGAACGAAAAAAATTGGTTCCCTGAAAAGAGCCGGAATTCCCATCACTAATTCAAGGCTAGAAGGGACAGGACAGAGGCTAAACGTACTAGGTGTGTTTTTAAGCATTTGCGTGATGTGGTTTTCTTCCCTCTATTTCATGTTCTTTTATTCATGTCACGTTCCTTATGCCACCCTGAACTGCCTTCTAAATACTTAACACTAATCAATAGGTAGTGAGAACACAGAAGCAAGACCATTAGCTTGTTGATAGAATTATATTTTCTTATACTACAAATTTTTCAGAACGCTGGCAAAGAAAAGTAGTAGTAATAAGAATATACATAACACCATATACGTTTATAAAAAAAAAGGGAGAAATAAACTAGTAAGTAAATGGAAAGAAAAGAAAAATAGATTGGATGAATATCTGTTTCATTAATGTGGGATATTTATTATCATTATTATTATTATTATTATTATCATTTATATTATTTAAAAAATTACTTAACACTGTAATGTCATTTATTTTTGATACGTGCAAGTCATTGATATATACTAGCAAAGGTCAAAGATGTAATAAGCTAACAATCAACTAGCCTAATAAACCTATCATGGAAGTGGTTATTAGAGAAAAAAAGATGAGGTGAAAGTGGTAATAGTGTTGGTGATTGATTGATGTTAAAGTAGTGGTGGTTATGGTGGTGTTGAGTACATAACTATACTGCGTAGTGAGCATAACTGTTGTGCTGGCAACTATGGTTGTAGTGGTGGTGTGATGGTGGTGGTAGTGGTGGTGGTAGTTTAGGTCTCAGCAGCGGAGTGGTGTTTTTTTTTTTTTTTTTTTTTTTGTGTGTGTGTGTATGTGCAGGAGCAAAGCATGCGGGCGAGTCATTATCAGTGGCACGCATGACACCCATTCGCAGTACTACTTCCCTCCTTAACACTGGTAACAGTGCCACGCTTAGTATACATTGTCTGTTGGCACACACACACACACACACACTCTCCTGCTAAGGCTTACTGTAAGGTGGGAGTTAATTTTTTGAGCTTTCATCGTCAAGATCACAGGTTCTCTGCGACCGTTCCTTTGCCGACAGTTCATTGCAGATACCAGTGAAAGGCGAGATGTTGGCCGTGGTTGTTGTGACAGTGGCGTTGAGGCTCCCCGTGTCCCAGGCGTGGAGACCTTCCATCCACTACTTCCCGGATACTACTTTGGGTGTCCACTTGCTGGCGCCAGGAAAGAGTTTAGAGTCTCAGGATGCCTTCACCAGCATCACCGTCAGGAATGCCTGTATGTTGGCCTTGTCTTACTAGTGTTTTATGCATTTCTTGAATAATAAGTTTGTGTTGGGTATTGGTTTAACAGTTCACGCAAAATTCCTCATATACTTAAGGTACATTCTCGTCATGACGATCACCAAGCAGTAGTTATTTTTTAGGTCATTGTAAGGTGGCCTGTAGAGAAGAAGCTGAGTGTGTCGCGGCGAGTATTAGCAGCAGCGTCAGCGGGGAGAAGTCCTGCCTCCTGTCTAGTAAAGGACCAACTCAGACCGCATTGACGCCTGGAAATGCAACCAATTATTACTTTTACTGGATTGGTGAGTGAGGGTGAAGTGAGGGAGGCTCAGGTTTTTTTTTTTTTTTATCTATTCAAGGCTTGTACCTGCAGCCTAGACGAGCTTTGTAGTGAGAGAGCTAATTGGCTGTTGAAAGGAATTAAAGAGCGTTCGAGTGACATAAACCCCATAAGTTTTTTTGCAACATACATCCATGCCTGCTATGTGTTCTCATAATTAATTGACTTCATAATTGAGAATGAGTGAGGAAAGAGATGACCACTTCTGACGTGTCTTCTTACCTCAGACTCGCTGCCTGCCACTAATCTTGGGCTGAAAGAGGACGGAATGCTGTACCTCATGGGAAATCAGCGTCAGAACTTCAATAACGCTAAAAGGTGGTGTAACAACGTTCCCGGATACCGCCTGGCCATCTTTAAGCACTCCATCCAACACCAGATGATGCTGCAGATGGTGAAAGACTTAGGTAATGAATACACGGGTGAGACAAAGACGGTATTTATAAACTGACGAGGTTTGGGTTGCCTGGAAATCAAATAGTCACTAATATGGAATACATTTGTTTTATATTGTTTTGTCTCGGCAGGCCAAGAAGTGTGGCTGGATTTAGAAGAGAAAGGTGATGAGCTAACCTGGGGTGACGGAATTCAGTTCAAGGCCGCTCCATTCTCACAAGGTGTTATAGTAGTGACTGACAATGGAAACAGGTACCCTTCAGCCATTAGAGTGATGAGGGATGGTACGATGAACGATAGGTTTATAGTCTACCATTGCCGGCCTCTCTGCCAGGCCAATCCAAGTGGCATAGTCTGGTAAGGAAATTGTTGGTAATCAGTCACGTTATCAGCTATGCGTTTGTGTTGTATTGTGTCATGTTTCACTACATTGTTAATACTATGATTTCCCTCCTTTGTTTGGTATCTAGTTGGACTGTAACATCGCTCTCGCCTTGTGGTGTTTGAGACTTCTGTATGTTGTTGTGGTACATTCAAACTGGGATAAATAGGGTCTTGTACTTTATCATAGTCTAGTAAGAAGTGATTATATTGTAGTGTTTGATTAAATATCCTGCTTTGCTTATGTTTTTTGTTGCACTAAGTCATATATTGTGAATTTTTCTACATATTTCCAGTTCATGAAGCGTGTCAAGCTATTCTTTATCTCTATTTGTTTTCAGGGTGATCAGAAACAGGAATTTGTATTTATATTTTATCATATGATATTTATTATTACATTCATATATGATATCATTACTATTATTACATTTATATGTATTTGTGAGTCAGTTGGCCACCTTAATGTTGATGAAGTTAGAGTACACGAGGTAGTGATCCATGGTGACCTTGAGTAGATTGTATCCGTATTCCTTCAGCTGTTCCTCCACACTCTCCAGACTGAAAAACTGCGGAAGCTCGTTGTCCTGGTACAATATAGCCTGTGACAACGGAACACAAACATCAACACAAACCACAAAAAAAACTCTACCTTATTCATCTTGATAACTCATTCACTTCGTATGAATTATATTAT
>JAXIVD010009150.1:5000-15989 GCA_036785275.1 Cancer borealis | reverse complement strand
ATCCATCAAAATCTAATTTTATATACTTATAGCAGTGTGAAATCTAATAATGTCAAATATATTTTCCACTTATAAAACAACCTATACGAATATACCGTAAAGTAGTGTACACAAAAGGCGAAAGTAATATAAAGTAATGTGGATAATGTATTTTTACTTATTAGTATATGCAACTAATATTATATATATACAGTATTACGTATACATTATATAAAGGGGAGGCGATGGTACAGTGGACAAGCGTTCGATCCCCTGATATCCGCTGGCCACTTGTCATTATTTGATATCACCGCCGAGTGGCCAAGGACTACCCAAATTTCTGCCATACTCTCCTCAGACGGGACTTATAATGTTATATGCACTTGAGGTTTAGCAGCGATTAGCCTCGACGTTCTCAACATATTCAAACGAGATGTTAAACTTTCGGGGCGTCACTATAAAATAAATCTAAAAAAACTTACGCCAAATAATAGGCAAGAGGAAAGTCCATCCTGCTTCTATAACAAACAAAAAAAACCTACTGACGCCAATGATTTATTATATAGAAAACAGAATATAAATATTATTAACATATTACACATTTTTGTTATATACAGTATATATATACATATAATTTTTAGTTTTTTCAGCGTGTGATAGTCTTTGAAAACACTGTACAAGTGTGATGCCACAAGTTGACTTCACCTAGGCTTTATTGAATGTGTCTTCGTTTTATTATAGTTTTGAGGTTAACACAGAAACCAACTCAGTTGTAAACCCCAAGGAAATGGTGATATGCCCTCAGATTCATATCCCCAAGGTGATACTTCGTTATACAAATGTTTTTACTCACATATCATTTATAATTTTTGTATTGTATATTGATATTATTGTCTTATATTGGAATTGCCCCCAAATCTTCAAGTTTTGTACAGTTATCCCCCTCAAGTCAGTTCTCTATGGAAAGAAATTAGAATCATATTATATTCAAGCCATTAATATTCAGTTACTCGTAAAACTGCACTCCCTAGCCTAACATAATTAACTTACTTAGCTATCTTCTCCCAACACTTTATTAAGAGATGCATGATATTGCATCATGTTGTGTAACACTCATGTTGCCGCCTGTCTACGTGATAAAAGTCACGTACGCAAATAGCCCCCCATATATTAATCCAGAAATCAGAATCAGTAGATCTCAAGATGATACTTGTTCCACGTCAAAATTAATTTCCTATAAACTGATAATAATTTCATTTCTCAATAATCACTCAGTAATAAGATCAAAGGAGGAATGTTCTCGAACCCACCCATCCTCCCCCCTCCCCACTCCCGCCTTTTCCGGTGATAGCGTCCCTCAGACACAACTCACCCTGCGCCCCGTTTACAGGTTAGTGAAAGATGCTCTTGTAAATTTCTTAATATTTGTGAAATCCAGTGCCTCTCAACATTCTTATATAGCCCATAATCTTCCCCATTTGCCTGGTAATTCATGTAAACCTCTTTTGAGATCTATTATAAGGGGATGATCGTAATTTCCTTCCCTTTTAAGAAAGGACAAGTAACTCAAACCGCATGGCCCCTTTTTTCCCCCATAATAATATTCCATTGTGTACCATATATCTTTTTCATTGTAAATGTTCATGTTATAGTGACTATGTACTAACTCTTGATTTGTGGGAAGTGAATTATCCCCCTGAGCAGACACAACTCACCCTGCGCCCCGTTTACAGGGAATATGGAGTGCCTCCACGACACCATTCACCCATTTCTTGTTTCTTTTCTTTTCTTTTAGTGAAATGTACGGCTAGAAAGCCAAGGCCAAATCTCAGTGTTATGTCTTAGTAAAAAAAGAATAAACCATGTGTCACGTAGGACGGTCTGATAGACCAAGCCAATATACTCAGGAGTAGGAATCTCGTGATAATCCTCAGTGTTGTGAAGAGGAAGTATCACAATATGTAGTTCTGAAGCCAAGTCGTGTAACCAGGAATTAATGTCTTCACCCTAGTTCAGGAAAATAAGGAGGACTGAAGGATCCCCTCTGAGAGAAGGTTACTGAACTACTCTCAGGCCCCGTTACCAAATTTATAACATTTATAGGGTGAATTATTTAGGGAAGGGAGTCAAGGGTATAAAATTGTAATAAATGGGAAGAGTTGATATCTCGGGATGAGATAAGGTAATACCAACTCTGTGTATATGTTTTTTGTATGGTGTTTATCTCTGTTATGAGCAATTAAGTCTTCTGATGCTTTAGTTATGCTATGGGCTAAAATTCAATATCCAGCCTGTGATATCCAAAGTATACAGTGAATAAACTTCTAGGGGTGGTGGCAGCTTTTCTTTTTGTTTATAAACAGGGAAATAAACAACATCAGTGACCATTAATAAATTTTAAAGTTAACCAAAGTAAATAATTTGATAATTGCCATAATAATTCCCCCTCAAAAGTTAAACAAATGTCAGGGCACCACACTGGTGGTCCTTCAGCAGTGAAAGTAAAAGAAATTAAATAATAAGAAAGTTTAAGGTTAATAACAAATTAAATACGTTTCCCCCCCGGGCACCACACTGGTGGCTTAAGCGGTGGGATTCAAGATGTTTTGAGCACTGCCTAACAATTACCACAGCAAGTGAGGATGGAAAAGTTTCTTGTCATGCGATAATCAAGTAAGAGGAATGATGGATAAGGGTAGTTATACTCATGGTCCTACTTGGTTAGCTATGGGTAAAATGGGTTGGTTTTCATGGGAATATGGGTAAGGATGGAAATGGTTAGGTTAATGTAGTGATGGGTTAGGTTAAGTTAGCCTGGATTAAGGTAGTAAATAAGTTAGTCTGGATTAAGTTAGTCAGTAAGCTAGCCTGGATTAAGGTATTAACAGATGCTCAGTAACCCCACAAAAATGGAATTTTGTATTAGGGAAAAAGTAGAGGTGGTAAGGGACCACCAAAGCCTTTCAGAAACTGAGCAACTGAGAAATAAGGTTGAAGCCTTAAGGGACGTAATACGCCAACAAGCAGCAGTTATGGAAAATATAGGCACCCGCATTGTCAACCAGGAAGAGGCCCTTGCCTCACCTGCAGCCCTTTAACCAAACCACGTGATGTCCCCATTCTTAAGTTAAACCACTTGGAAGGTCTAGAGGCTTCAGTACGCCTTCAAATGTTTATTGAGTTAGTAGAACAAGCCACGCCCAGTGATACCTCTAGAGTACAAGTGGCTAAAAGCCGACTAGGACCAGAAATAGTAATGTTAATACACAATCAGCAGCGGAAACAGCCAAACCTTTCATGGAGAGATTTCTGTAATCTATTGAAAAATGAATTCACGGTGGATGCATACCTAGACCGAGCATGGCAGGATTTAGAAACAGAATTTTATGACTGGGGAGAAAGCCCACAATCCTTTTGTAATAGGGCAATTTGCAAGTATGTCACATTAGCGTCTAAATTCCCAAACAAAAAGTTCCCTGATCGAAACAAATATTTAAAACGGAAAGTGTGGCAAGGTCTACCTCAAGACCTCAAGGATAAGCTAGAAAGTTTTTTAGATGAAATCTATCCCCTCAATAAATTCCTAGACAGAGTAGAATACCAAAGACAGATACTCCTCGAAACACAAAGCCCTCTTGTAAGTCAAGTGTCTAGGAAACATGAAAGTTCGGTGAGACCAAAAGAGGGACAATCCCTAACTACTGCCACAACTCCCTCCCCCGAGTCAGAAAACAAGTCCGAGATAGAGGCCCTTAAAGAACAAATGAAGGCCCTGACAACTCACTTAAGTCAACTTAAATCAACTAACCCACCCAGTCAATATCATCAGTACCAGTCCTTCACTCCCTCTGGCCGGTCATGGTCCTCCCCAAAACCAAAATTATTCTGCCCATACTGTCGGTCTCACACTCACAACCTAAGGGAATGTGCCTCAGCTCCCCGCGATGAGTCATGTTTTGATTGCAGACGTATGAATTGCCGAAGGGGAAATAGAAATTGTCCAGGACAAGTTAACCAGAATAACAGCTTAC
The DNA here is from genome assembly GCA_036785275.1 of Cancer borealis. Taxonomy (NCBI): domain Eukaryota; kingdom Metazoa; phylum Arthropoda; class Malacostraca; order Decapoda; family Cancridae; genus Cancer; species Cancer borealis. The sequence continues at coordinate 11,979 of JAXIVD010009150.1, read as the reverse complement.
TAACACAGGCCCCCACCTCTCCTATAATCCAACTATCAGTGAATAATAAATTGTTGTCAGCTTTGGTGGACACTGGCAGTAGTTACACTTTAATGAAAGAATCCACCAGATGTAAATTAGGTTGTGAACTCCACCAGAAAAGAAACTTCCCTTGTCTCCAAGGAGTGACAGGAACACCCCTCAGAATACTTGGTTCAGTATTAGTAGACATAGGCATTGGGCTGCAAACTGTAGTAAAGAAATGGATCCCAGTGGTTCCAAACAGCTATTTACAAGCAGACATGTTGCTGGGAACTGACATCTTATTTCATTCTTCATACCTATGGGATCCCGAGAAGAAGTTATTTCATTGGGAAAAGGCTCCTTATGCCATCCACCAAATTCGACCCCGAAAAAGTGCAGTCCGTAACGTAACTCAACTTCCTCCCCCAGTAATGTCATTAAAGCTTGAGAACCAATTGCATAATCCCAAGGAAATTCGGCTAGATCCATATCAAACTAAATTCATTCCCCTATCTGTTGCAGAAAAAACTGGTACCACCCTCATAGTACACCCCAAAGGAAAACCCTCCAATAACTGTCACCCCTTTTGTGTTAAAGTAAATAATGATCAAACTATCCCCTGCCCAGTAACTAACAACACCAAAGTACCCAAAATTTTCAAAATAGGCACCCTTTTTGGCTGGTATGAGAAGGGCGAAGTAAATTCACCTTCAGTACATCACATTCAAAATGACCTCCTTCCCCATTCCGACCAACCTAGTATTCCTGGGGGACGTAAAGAAAAGTTAACCCATCTGTTATTTAAATTGCCCATGTCCCATTTAAGGAAAACTCAAAAAGCAGAATTAAATAAAGTAATAGTAGCCCATGATCAGCTATTTTTGCTGGAAAAGGGAGAGTTGGGAACCCTTAATGTCCCCCCGGTGGAGATTCAGTTGACAGATGACAATCCTGTGCGGGCCCCTATGTATCGGTATCCTGAAGCTTCAAAGGAAATAATTAGCCAAATGCTAGAAGATATGGAAGCCCGGGAAATTATAGAAAAATCGACTGCTGCATGGCTCAGCCCGATTGTAGTGAGCAAATCAGATGGTTCTAAGAGGATGTGTCTCGATTACAGGAAAGTAAATACCCACTTAGCCACTGACATTTATCCTCTCCCAAGATTGTCCTGCTTGCCAGCCATCTTCTCTCGACAAATGGCCTCAATCTTAACCCCTCTATTGAAGGATGGATGGGTTAGAAATTATCTGGACGACATAATCTTGTGGGCCACTGATTTTTCTACCATGTTAACTAGAGTCCAAAAGATCTTTCGGACCCTAGAGGAAAGTGGCATCAAACTAAATTTAAGCAAATGCACTTTTGGAGAGGCAGAAGTAAAATTTTTGGGCCAGTTGGTCTCTAAAGAAGGATGTAAACCTGACCCTAAAAATGTAGAAGCCATCAAACAAATGCACCCTCCCAGCACAGTCAAAGGAGTCAGACGTTACTTGGGAATGTGTTCCTTCTACCGTAAACACATCCAAAATGTTGCCAAATTAGCAGCCCCCCTAAACAATCTCACTAAAAAGAATACTAAATTTAATTGGACTAAAGAATGCCAGCACTCCTTTACCACCCTAAAACAAATCCTAAGTGATGCCCCAGCGCTAGTTAAGGCAGATTTAACACAACCACTTATAGTCACAACGGATGCTAGTAATACTCATGTTGGAGGTGTCCTAAGCCAGATTCAAGCAGATGGAAGTAACAAGCCCATCGGTTACTTTTCCAAGAAATCAAACCCCACTGAGTCTAGATATTCGGCCACTGATCGAGAAGCCCTAGGAGTAGTATTAACCTGCAGAAATTTCCATCATTACTTATGGGGAACAAAATTTAGTATCTTTACCGACCATCAGCCCTTAACTAGTATTTTTAAAAGGAAAACCAAAAGCCCCAGAATGAGCAAGTGGATACTTGAAATAAGGGAATATACTTACGACATTTAAGTATCTAAAAGGAAAACAAAATGTGGTGGCTGACAGCTTGTCAAAACCAATAAGAGTAGTTCGTCAGATAGTCGAGCTCCGAAATTATTTAGGACTAAATCTAACAGCCAAAGCCGAAGCCCAAAGAGAAGATGAGAAGTGGAAAGGTCTAGCAGAATATTTAGAAGGGGGAAAACTACCTACAAAATTATATCCAAAAGTCATCCTAGATCAGTTTGTGGTAGAAGAAAAAGTCCTGTATTTTATCAAGGAAAAGGTAGATGGCACCCTTCACTATTGCTTGGTAGTTCCTCAATCACTCAAACAGAAAGCTTTAGAGTTTGCCCATGTAACTTCTGGACATTTTGGGCAAAAGAAAACCATAGCCAAGGCAGAAGAATTTTTCTATTGGGCCAACTTGAAATCTGAAGTCAACCACTATGTAAAAAATTGCCTCACTTGCCAACAGTTTAAGGATAACACAAGATTGCAACAGAAATGGCAAGAATTACCATCAGTGTTACAACCCTTAGAAAGGTTAGGAATTGACCTTACTGATATGACCGCAGGGACACATGGTTATCGGTATGTCTTAACAGTAGTGGATCATTTCAGTAGATTCGTAAAATTATACCCACTTAAAACCAAACACACACACTGTCGTGGAGAGCATGGAGCAGTACATCGCAGACTTCGGCCCCAGTCTGTGGTCCACGACAACGGGTTGGAGTTTGTGTCCCGGCAGTTCCAAGACCTCTGCAGAAGGCATCGGATTGTCAACTGTCACACAACCCCATATCATCCCCGAGGGAACAGCACCACGGAGAGGCTCCATTCTTCTCTCAAGACTGTACTGGCTATCTTGTGTGCAGGGTACCTACTCAAGTGGCCACAGTATCTGGCGTCCTGCCAGACAGTGCTCAACCATGCTGTACACTCTTCGACGGCCGTCCAGCCTTTCTTCGCCTTCTTCGGACGCCATGTCCCTCGTCAAGTGGATTTCCCCCTCCCCAGTATTGCAGGAGACCCCGAAGGACTGGAGGTGGCTCAGGAGGTGATCAAGCAGACCCACCTCAGACAGAGCCGACGGTACAGGGAAGTGGCAAATCGGAAAAGAACTAACCAAGCCGTCAGTGTTGGACAATTGGTGTGGGTCAGAAAAGAAGTGACGCTGCCAGGTACTAGCAGGAAGCTAAACCCTAAGTGGGCCGGACCCTACAAGACCTTAGAAATCATTAGGGATGGTGGTGCTTACCTGCTAGAGAACGTCTTTACCGGGCAAAAAGTGCAAAGGGCGGCTGAGAAAGTGAAGCCGTATGTGGGTGACGAGGAGTGGTTATTGGCCCCCTTGGAGGTGTCGTGTGCCAAGGAAGACAATGAGGAACCGATGCCTCCACGGCTAAAGAATAGACCTCGAAGATATATAGAGGAGTGTTAGGTACAGTGACTGGGTAGAAACAATCCCAAAGAACTATGCCACAATGGGTGTTAATTTTAAGGTATAAAGGAACAGGTTTGGACAACTAGTGGTACTAAGTTACAGTCCCCTTGGAGGTTTGTTGTTTGTGATTCGACCCAGGAGTGACAGGTCGGTAGACTATCCACCTTAATTCCCCCGGGCCTAGTTTGAGCCCTGAAGGAGTGGTGAACTATTGATGTAGAAGATAAGTTCACAGGATTGTGTAGTTCACACAATGTACTAGTTCAGAAAGCTGTAGGCCACTTTAAGGTGATGGAATCACACCTGGTAGTAGTGTGATTAGGCCTCTAAGTTACAGTCTGCCGGTGTTAGGAGGTGGAGGAGACATCAGGACGTAGCCTAAGCTCTGTCAAATGCTTCCTGTATGACCACTTGCTGCGGAAACGAATGAAGGGTGATTGAATGCAAATGTTGTGAGAAAATAAAGATGAGTGACTGAGAATTTATGTTATTGTTTGTTTTGTATGAAAGTCAAGTGTCAGGAAGGCTCAACTTAGCTACCGAGTGTCCGGGATCTTGTACAGTTGACGAGATCATCCATATTTCTCTCATGAGTATGTGGACTGGGGTGTGCCCTACAATGATCTGAACTACAGCCAAGTAGCAGCAGTAGCCAGGCAATTGGTTTCTAAGGAACCACATATTACGTTGCCAGTGTTTTGGCCAAGAAGGAATGCTGAAGTAGTGCAATGATGGGGAATGTCAAGTGAATGTTAGTTTGATGGAAAACCAAGGTGGATAATAACTTTAGTAATCATAAAACCAGTTCCTAAATTGTACACATATCAAGATGTAATTTATTTTTTGGTTTGTGAGTAAAAACATTTCACCTGGAGGGGAAAGTCGTGTGATGCCACAAGTTGACTTCACCTAGGCTTTATTGAATGTGTCTTCGTTTTATTATAGTTTTGAGGTTAACACAGAAACCAACTCAGTTGTAAACCCCAAGGAAATGGTGATATACCCTCAGATTCATATCCCCAAGGTGATACTTCGTTATACAAATGTTTTTACTCACATATCATTTATAATTTTTGTATTGTATATTGATATTATTGTCTTATATTGGAATTGCCCCCAAATCTTCAAGTTTTGTACAGTTATCCCTCTCAAGTCAGTTCTCTATGGAAAGAAATTAGAATTATATTATATTCAAGCCATTAATATTCAGTTACTCGTAAAACTGCACTCCCTAGCCTAACATAATTAACTTACTTAGCTATCTTCTCCCAACACTTTATTAAGAGATACGTGATATTGCATCATGTTGTGCAACACTCATGTTCCCGCCTGTCTACGTGATAAAAGTCACGTACGCAAATCGCCCCCCATATATTAATCCAGAAATCAGATTCAGTAGATCTCAAGATGATACTTGTTCCACGTCAAATTTAATTTCCTATAAACTGATAATAATTTCATTTCTCAATAATCACTCAGTAAAAAGATCAAAGGAGGAATATTCTCGAACCGCCCCCCTCCCCCCTCCCCACTCCCGCCTTTTCCGGTGATAGCGTTCCTCAGACACAACTCACCCTGCGCCCCGTTTACAGGTTAGTGAAAGATGCTCTTGTAAATTTCTTAATATTTGTGAAATCCAGTGCCTCTCAACACTCTTATATAGGCCATAATCTTCCCCATTTGCCTGGTAATTCATGTAAATCTCTTTTGAGATCTATTATAAGGGGATGATTGTAATTTCCTTCCCTTTTAAGGAAGGACAAGTAACTCAAACCGCATGGCCCCTTTTTTCCACCATAATAATATTCCATTGTGTACCATATATCTTTTTCATTATAAATGTTCATGTTATAGTGACTATGTACTAACTCTTGATTTGTGGGAAGTGAATTATCCCCCTGAGCAGACACAACTCACCCTGCGCCCCGTTTACAGGGAATATGGAGTGCCTCCACGACACCATGCACCCATTTCTTGTTTCTTTTCTTTTCTTTTAGTGAAATGTACGGCCAAGGCCAAATCTCAGTGTTATGCCTTAGTAAAAAAGAATAAACCATGTGTCACGTAGGACGGTCTGATAGACCAAGCCAATATACTCAGGAGTAGGAATCTCGTGATAATCCTCAGTGTTGTGAAGAGGAAGTATCACAATATGTAATTCTGAAGCCAAATCGTGTAACCAGGAATTAATGTCTTCACCCTAGTTCAGGAAAATAAGGAAGACTGAAGGATCCCCTCTGAAAGAAGGTTACTGAACTACTCTCAGGCCCCGTTACCAAATTTATAACATTTATAGGGTGAATTATTTAGCGAAGGGAGTCAAGGGTATAAAATTGTAATAAATGGGAAGAGTTGATATCTCGGGATGAGATAAGGTAATACCAACTCTGTGTATATGTTTTTTTTATGGTGTTTATCTCTGTAATGAGCAATTAAGTCTTCTGATGCTTTAGTTATGCTATGGGCTAAAATTCAATATCTAGCCTGTGATATCCAAAGTATACAGTGAATAAATAACTCTAGTTAAATCAAAAGTAGTGATTCCGTTGTATAATAACCCCTCCGATGGTGTGGTAAGGTAAGTGTAGGAAAGTGCTCAACACTATTGAAAAGGATATGAAACAGTTCCACGTTCCCATGTGCCTTAGTAAAACTCAGTCCACTCTACCAGCTAGATAAATTGTTAAGTTAATTCCCCTCTTGGTCACCTATCTTTCCCTAGTCATAATTATTTTTTCTTTCGATTATATTAACTTCCCTTAAGGAAGTAATTAAATTCCCTGAGAATCCTCTAGTTCTCATTAAACTTCTAGGGGTGGTGGCAGCTTTTCTTTTTGTTTATAAACAGGGAAATAAACAACATCAGTGACCATTAATAAATTTTAAAGTAAACCAAAGTAAATAATTTGATAATTGCCATAATAATTCCCCCTCAAAAGTTAAACAAATGTCAGGGCACCACACTGGTGGTCCTTCAGCAGTGAAAGTAAAATAAATTAAATAATAAGAAAGTTTAAGGTTAATAACAAATTAAATACGTCCCCCCCCCGGGCACCACACAAGCATAATGCAACCTTGCATTCATTGCATTTTGACGTCACACGCATACGTCTGCTTGGGCGTCTGGTTGTGTTTTTGCATACATAGCAATCCAGACGCCTTTTCTGTCCATTTAACATCTCTGTAGGAACAGCAAAGTGTCGATTAATTGCATTTGTGATGTGATCAGGCTGAGGTGCATGGCGGCGACTATTGATGGTGTTTGTGGGCTGACCAAACTCTTCAAGAAGCTGGAAAGCTTTGTTGTGAATAAACTCACGCAGTTTGAGCTTCTTAGAAGGGTCCATCTCCCGTTTGACTAGCCAGAAAGGCATTCATTCGCTAAGACTCCCAACGGTAATAGTTGTTGGTCTTCTCAGCAATGTATGACATCATCTCGTCATCCAAGAAGGCACGGAAAAAATCACTCTCCTTTGCCTCGTCGTTGCAGGGCCAGTCTTTAGTAATACCACTCCTGTCACTTTGAAACTCGTGCAGGTCTGGTACAAAGTCTGACCCCTCC
>JAXIVD010009149.1:0-15989 GCA_036785275.1 Cancer borealis | reverse complement strand
CTATACAACATTTTTTTCCTGGGCGTGTACGAAAATCTTTTGTTTATATAACAGAACTCAGCCTGCAACAAGCAATAAATATCACACAAAACCTGCTCCTGCCACTCCCAAACGAACGGTTCAAACATCCTGAGTTTGCTAACCATGGAAGTGCCTCAATTTTTTTTTCATAACTGCGCGTGATTCGTACACTCGTGGGAATTTGTCTACTGTGAAAGGTGGTGGTGTTGCTTAACCCTGCCCAGCACCTCCTGCTGCCCGGATGCTATACCCAGGCACTCCCAACAGCCCGTCCCCAACCGCCCATTGCCATCCTTGCCACACAGACCCGCCCTGTCCGCGCTGCCCGCAGAAATCAAATATTAAACCTTGTGACCCGACTCAGAGGATTCAGATCGCGTCTGCTAAGCATCAAATCCCATTAAGAGCCTCGCCAGCCACTCTTATCTCCCAGCGTCCGTTTTCTTTGACTTTCTGCCTCTCCTTCAGACGGCCAACTTGTTATGTGTAACCTTAGCTGCTTCAGAAATACTCGACGGGAGGAGGAAATGTGAAAATTAGATAAATAAAACGTGTGTTAAACTAGTCATTCATTTGAGGGGATTGGCGAGCTTGGCAAAGCATTTTCTTTTTACTTTCTTAATAAATAGGACGAGATACAGGCGAGCAAAAAACAGCAGGGAGGAGGTAGAAGGAAAGGATAAGTGTGGAGAGAGAGAGAGAGAGAGAGAGAGAGAGAGAGAGAGAGAGAGAGAGAGAGAGAGAGAGAGAGAGAGAGAAGGGGTGCATCAAGTGTAGTGTTTACACTCGCCAGCCGAGTGACTGACATCGATTTGGACCACTTTTATTGATTTACCGAAGGCTGGTTTAGCATTATCTGAATGTATTTCTGACTGACCCGAAAAAAAGAGGCAGCATGAGTTAGTGTTTGTTGGAGGGCGAGTTGTGTGCCCTGCCGTGGAGGAGGAAGGGGTGTGGTGGTGGTGGTATTAATCTGGAGTGACGCTATATTTGGGTGCTCTTGTACCACGCTGCCTTTTGGACGTCGGGAGTGATTGGGACAGCCTTAAGTGGGGGAGGAAAGGCTTGATGGAGTGAGGAAGAGGAGAGAACGAGGGAGAAATAACATTTAGTCAAGGAGAGAATGATCGCTTGGAGACAGCAGAGGAGGACGAGGAAAAGAAAACAAAACAAAAACGAGAGGCGCATTGCCAGAGCCAAGGTGACTCCCCAGCATGACGTTTGACAAATTAGATAATTAACCAGATATTCAGCATGACGCACACGCCGAGGCAAGCCGGGCGAGAAAACCTTACAATGAAATGTGCGGAAACGGAGAAAGAAAATCGGGGAAGGTGGTGGAGAGACAGGCGTGTCGTCCTGAGAGAGAGAGAGAGAGAGAGAGAGAGAGAGAGAGAGAGAGAGAGAGAGAGAGAGAGAGAGAGAGAGAGAGAGAGAGAGAGAGAGAGAGAGGAGAGAGAGAGGAGAGAGAGAGAGAGAGAATGCAAGATACTTTTAGATGTAACTGGCTGAAGGTGTAAGAGAACATCACACACATATCCGTAATCATACCAAGACAGATATGTAACATTAATTTGACTCACTCAGAGCCAGATGCAGCAGCTTGAGGGAAGAAGGGGGAGGTAGGGGTAGGGGTGAGACGTAGAGATAAGACGGCAATATGGCCAACTATAGGGAGAGGGGAGAGATAAGGGTAAATGTGAGACGAGATCGAGAGGTGCGAGACAGGCCGGATGGCATCAAGAGACCGTGGGAAGAGGTGCATCAAGAAGTGTATTGGTGTGAGACTAGAAATTGGGGGTAAATGTAGACTGACTATAAAGGCAGATGATGTGTGCTGAGTTTATTGACTGTCGGTGGTTCATCTTCAAATTCTTCCTCCTCCTTCTTCTCATGCTTTTCCTCCTCCTCCTTCTCTTCCCACACGAACGTCGCCCCAAACTACTCCTATTTTACGTAATATGCTTTCACCTGATACCATTAATATTGTGTTGCTTTCACCACCACCTGTTATACAAGGTGTCGAGCTTCCTCCTTCTCCTCTTGCTGTATATTATTTCGATTATGTAATTTTATTGAGATTCAGAAGTGTCGAAATTTTCATGAAATTTCCAAGGGTACACCCTTAAAAATTGTCAGAAATAATGTTTTTGGAAATAACTCGAAAAAATATGTGGTATATGTAAAATATATGTACAATATAGAACAAAGAACAGGAAACGTCCGCTCTTTGAGTTATAGTGGAATTTAATCGTTTAAGATAAAACTTGCTAAGCACTTTGCATTAGTTCACCAAATATAATATTTAATTCTTGCGTATATATTTCTTTTTATTTTCCTTATGGTAACAATAGCAGTTGATTACGACTTTTCTAATTTTCCTATATAAATTCCATGGTAGTTTGTCCCTACTACATGTTATTGCTTCTTCTGACCAGCTTCAGCTGGAGGGATAGGTGGGTGGTGAGGAGCCTTCTACTTTGCTGTCCTTTTGTCTCTATCAAGTAGATATTATAGTAGTAGTGTAGCCACATGGAGAGCCTAGTTAGGTCCAGGAGGACTGTTGCTGTCTGTTCTTCCTTTGTATTCCTTTGTGCTCCCTTGTACTCCTTTTCCTTCTCCTCCTCCTCCACCTCCGTCTCCTCCTCCTCCTTCTCCTCCCGCTATTCCCTTTCTCTCCCTTCCTTCTCCTCCTCCCCATTCCGCTCCCTGCCTCAACCTCTTCTCCATTCTCCTCTTCCTTGCATACCCTCCCTTCTCTTCTCTTTCTTTCCTTTCGCCTCATTTCCTCCACTCTTATTCCTCCCCTTCCCTCCATTCCTCCCCTCCTCCCATCTCATTCGTCCTTCATATCCCTCTTATCTTTCTGCTTCTTCCTTTCTCCTCATTTCATCAAGTATTTTCTTCCTCCTTTTCTTTTTTTGTGGTTCATATTTCCCCCCAACCAAGGATTCATGTCTCTTTGTGCTGCCCACTCAGCCGCTCACCTCCAAGTGTGCATACACACACACACACACACACACACACACACACACACACACACACACACACACACACACACACACACACACACATACACACACACACACAATACACACACACACACACACACATACATTTTTTTTTTTCTCTCTCTCTCTCTCTCTCTCTCTCTCTCTCTCTCTCTCTCTCTCTCTCTCTCTCTCTCTCTCTCTCTCTCTCTCTCTCTCTCTTCTCTCTCTCTCTCTCTCTCTCTCTCTCTCTCTCTCTCTCTTTCTCTCTCTCTTCACCTTAATTAAACCACGCAAGCATGGTCGTCGGGCGCACCTCATGGAATTTCATGGAGGGAGGAACGCGGTGAAGAAATGCGATTCACTCCTTATCTAAACAGACGCGAGCCTTGGGGGGGGAGGCGAGTCAACCCCACTGCGCGCTACGGCTTGTAATGGTGCTCTTGTGACGTTGCCGTGGCCCGATATAACGAAAACCTTACGTACTTACCATGTGACAATTATGTGGTTTTGAGGTTGAGAAGAAATGGTTATGTATGTGTTCTATGTCACCTTTATTCCGGCCTTCCTTCTCGTTCTCTTTTGTCTCTGGTGTAAAGGAGCTGCTATAGATGACTTGGTAGGATCTTGTTGGAGGCGACGGAGAGAAGGAACCATTACACTATCAGTCTATAGTAATAACATGATCGTAAAGTATTAGTTGGTTGTTCCAGTGTGCCGTGACGGTGCAGCTTAGGAGTGATCGATCCATCCAGGCAGGCGGAGTGAGTGGGATCTCATTAGGTGGGAAATGTAAACTTTATTAATTTTCTCTGTATTACTTGAGAAAACACACACACACACACACACACACACACACACACACACACACACACACACACACACACACACACACACACACACACACACACACACACACACACTTGAAGGAGGTTGTTTGGGTGTGTTGGCGGAGTGGGCGGCATGGGCGATGGGTTCGACTTGCCATACACAGCCAGCAGGGAGACAGTCACGCTCCATTTGGCGAACTTTCTCCACGCTCATTTCTGGCCGTCTGGGAGGGTAGGTTTCTCGCTCCTGCGGCTGGAAAACACACCAGGTGCCTGAAGGCGGGCTGCGGCTCCTGTTGGCACTGTGGGGAGTCTAGGGGCCCGCTGAGACGCCCCTTTCCCTTCCAGCTGCTCGGGGTTTTAATTTTCAGTCTGTTGCAGGGAAGCACTTTCCTTTTTTTTCCCCCAACCTTATTTTTTATAGTCGTGGTTTTCATCGTTCAGTTTACAACCCTCGACTTTTAACATCATGAAAGACTTTACTGGTGTTATTTAAGTTAGTTACCTCTTCTTAACTCCATCTCTTCCTCCTCCTTCCTTTATTCCTCCTACTCGTCCTCCTCCTCCTCTTCTTCCTCTTTGTTGTTAACCTTCGTCCGCTTTTTTCGTTGCGTCATCTTTTTTTTCTATAATCCATCATCATCATCATTTCCCTTATTTGTATTAATTTTCTTTTGGTTACATTTTGTTCCCGCTTCCCCTCCCCTTCCCTCCTCCGTGCTCTTCCTTGCCTTGAGCACTAGGGTAAAGTTTTAACCCTCACGCGTTACTTAATTAATTTTGCAAGGCTGGAGTGAGATCAATATTCCCTCTACCTGCCGCGAGATTAATGAAGGTGGATCACACTCACACTGCCACTCCCTGCCATCACGCCTCTCCACCAAGGAACTCCACCACACGCCTTCCCCGTGCCATTTTTGAGGAAATGGGAAATTATGTAACCTTGAAAGTACACGATTTCATTTTTTTGCCTTATCTTTTTTTATTTCATGGTCCTCCCGCGTCGCAAGTCCCCATCTGGCTTTCTCCTCTATCAGGAAAGTATAGTTTTAAATCGTGTGAAAGGTGGCGTCGCGTGATAAGAATAACCGTAAAAAATCACTCGTTCAGGATATTATAAAAGTCGGATTACAGTGATCGTGGGGTGAGTGCATGTGCTGCTTGAGTTGTCGTGGCACAAGGAACTATCTAGAGGCGGGTAGCGGCGCCCTAATGGTGAGGCTGGTGGCGTGGTGGCGACGAGGCACCATTAGGGTGATGATTCATCCCACCACAACCAGTCTTGTAGAGTATAATTAATGGTCGCATCACAGCGATTAGTGTGAGAGGGATTACTGTTCTTGGCGGGGGTAGTGGTGGTAGTGGTGGTGGCGGCGGTGGCGAGGTGGAGGGCAGGCAGCGGCGGCGCGGCTGCTGCTACCTGTCCGCCGCCGCCCTCAGATGTGCTGTGTATACTCGAGGGACATAGTGATGCAGCAGCAGCTAAATGTAAAGCAGAAGGAAAAGGTTAATGCACAAATGGTGTTTTTATTCTTATTTTCTTGTTATTATTTTGATTATTAATATTGATATCACTGTTATTGTTGTAATTGTTATATTTATTATTATTATCATCATTATTATAATTGCTATTATTATCATTATTTTTTTATTATTATTATAATCATTATTATTATTACTATTATTATTATTATTATTATTATTATTATTATTATTATTATTATTATTATTATTATTATTATCATCGTTGTTATCATCGACATCATCAATATTAGATCAATTGTTTTTCCCTTTTGTTGATATAAAGAAAAATACAATGATTAATTACAAAAATACAATTTTGAGAATGTGATGAATAAACTTATGATATTATTAGAATTCCTGAATCGTTCATTATTAAGAAGAAAAGTTTTAATTAAAAGTTTTGCTCATCATTTTACAATGATCATCATTCTCTGGCTAAGAGTACATATCTCTACACCAATTCCGTTATCGTTAAGTATTTAATGTTTGAATGTGCTTGACTTGCTGTAACACATAAAAGTAAAAGGGTCAGCAATCCGCCCTGAGTGAGTCTGAGTGTGAGTCTCGTCCATATGTGTAGTGATTGTGTCCCGCTGTGAGCCTTGCCGTCACTCTCCCTGTGGCTCAGTGACGCACGTAGGAGATACCCAACATTATTTATTACCTATGAAGAATTTAAAGTAAGTCTAGAAAAAGTCAAGATATGAGAGCATTGTTGTGGCAGTTTATTAGAGTTAAAAAAATATTGTTATATATATTTTTCTTATAATAAAATCCTCAAAATATTTTAAAACTAATTTCAGGTTAATATTATTACTATCACGGCATAAACAAAAGTCGTTGAGCTCCTTCCTTGTTTTTTAAGCAATGTATCATTTAATTTTAATCTCGAGTTTGAAGAAATATAACATTTTGTTTGAATATTGTATGAACAGCTATCAATACATGTGTAAGTCTTTGTTAATAACAATGTGTCTTTAATGTCGTGGTGTTGCTTTAATCGGAGTGACGCTCTATAAGGAAATGCAGAGTAGCACAATGTATAGATTGAAATTTCTTGCCTTGAGTGCCTGTGGGGCAGAAACTGTTACACTTGTTCATCCTCTTCCACGCACCCCATTTTCATGGAACAAGTGAGTGCGTTGCAACAACAATCACACAACAGCCTTTACGAGCTGACCAGTACTTACTTGGTTCAACAGCTGCTGGTCACACGGACAGCCAGTTATCTAGACATGTCAATGTCACAGTATCTGCTAACTCGATATTGATTTATTGAACATTAAAAATACCACCTTGTTCAGGTAGCAGAAGGACATTCTTTACGCTGCTGGAGGAGTAGTAAAGTGTCGGTGGTCGATTCATGAGGTAGCAGCCGCCTCCGAGGGACTGGCGATGTCGCAGGAGCAGAGGTGGAGCCAGTGTGGTCTCAGCTGGACAGGGGAGGAGCTTGCGTGGCTCAGCACTTCTCGCCGCAATCGTAGGTGACGCCTCCATCTTGTCTGTGAGGCAGGTGCGTGGTGGTGGTTTGTGTCCATGTGCTGTGCGACGTCCGAGCAGCGTCAGGTCCTTCACGGAGGGGCGCCTCACGTTCTGCCACATTATCCACACAACGAAGTAGATCCTTAACTTTTACCTTCCATATATTGTAAGACGAAGCTGAGCCTGGCCATGACTGCTTCAGAAAGGTTGGCGATGCATTCCCTGCGTACGTTTCCATGCCTTTCCGTGCGGTGTGGACTCCAACGTTCATGGCGACGGCTGGTATGACGCGAGGCTAAGGAGGACGCGACAAAGGAAGCGGGTGAGGCTGAAGACAAAACCGCGGCCGGAGAAGCTTCACACGCCCGGCCATTATCGTGCAGCATAAAGGGCGAGCGAGCGGTAATACTGCAGCGAGAGGGAACAAAGTGCGGAGGCGGCGCGACCTTTGACCTCAACCTGCCACCGCAAGCGTCACCCCCCATCACCCCATGCCCCTCACCCCTATCCCCTTACTCCAACTCCCATGACAACTATCCACGCCCCCTCAGCTTCCCACCCCCTCACCTCCTCTTCGCCAACTTCAGCATCTTCCTCCTCCTCTCTCCCCTTCCTCCTCTCGTCTTCATCTTCAGTTTATGATTTTCATTCTTACTTTTCAAAAACTTTCCCTGTCTTTGATGTTCGTGTGTGTGTGTGTGTGTGTGTGTGTGTGTGTGTGTGTGTGTGTGTGTGTGTGTGTGTGTGTGTGTGTGTGTGTGTGTGTGTGTGTATATGTGTGTGTGTTTGTTTGTTTGTTTTTGTGTGTGTGTATGTCATTGTGATGCAAGACACGCACGCACACATACACACACAAACAAACCCACACACACACATACACACATGCATACATACATACATGAATACATACATACATACACTTTACTGCTAGTAATAAAAACAAACTAGTACGGGCCCACGGGAGGTCATTCTCCCTGAAGCAGTCATCGAAACTTTTCCTTGTCATGCGATACCTTTCTGTCTTAATTGATTGAATGCGACCTGTTATTACCTGCAGATCAACTAGATACCAAACATTAGTTCCATAATGAATATACAAATTTGCAAGTACTATTTCTCATTAATATTGATGATTTACATATATTACATTTTGTTGTGTGTGTTTCAAGAAATTTTAAGGGAAATAATATGAACTTTATCTTTCACTTTGGTCCTTTAATTTTCTTTTGTTTATGTAATAACTACAGTGTCCAGAAAAGAACCCAGCAGCTGCTTAGCACAGGTCCTGTCTCACCTTATCCAGTTTTGTCCTTCCTTCCCCGTCCTGCATTCCCCCACCCTTGCCTCCCTGCAACCCGCGCCTCCGCCGATCTTAACCTCCACCTTCCACTGGCCCGCCCCGCCCCGCGCAGTGACAGGCCCAGAAAGTTACGGTGCAGCATTACATGGATTATGCACATATTCATTAACCCTGATGAGGAGGATAGTCCATTTACGTTAGTGCAGGAACATCAGGCATGGTTTACGGAGGCGAGCCCGGCCGCCAGATGGCCCCCACACACACTGACACAGGACGAGCGAGATGCGCGAAGGTGGACCACTTTCTGTTGGGCCCCGAATAATTGTGCTTTGTATTTCCTGCCTCAATTGGCTTGACTCGCTAAGGGTCTCTAGGTCGCTGGTGGTATTGTCTCGCCTCCACCCTAAAGAGAGAGGGAAAGACAAAAAAAAAATTACTTCAGCCACATAAATGATGAGTTTGTGTTCCATTCTCATTTGAACTTTTTTCTCCTCGCTTCTGAAGAGCGTGTTGCCTTCCCAGCAGGGGTTGGAATATGGAGGAGAAGAAGGAGGAAGAGGAGGAGAAAAAAGGGGGTAGTAAAAGGAGGGAGAGAGAAGAGGAGGCTCAGCGTGGCCAGGTGAAGCAGAGGCAAGGTGTGTGGGTCGCCGTCTGTGTAATTGCCGCCAGGTGTCTCGAGCTGCCACAATTCACAGGTAAATCGACGCAGATCTGACTAGCCTTTGTTTCCTGCGACTGAGGGAGGATAATGGTGACGGACGACGCCGCCGCCCCACCACATTCCCTCCCCGCCACACTCCTGAGACCACTGCGGCTGGAGAGAAAAGTAGCACATTCTTGTCGACGTCTGTTGCTGATTTCATGATATTAGTTACCTCTACTACTACTACTACTGCTACTACTACTACTACTACTACTACTACTACTACTACTACTACTACTACTACTACTACTAGTACTACTACTACTACTACTACTACTACTACTACTACTACTACTACTACTACTACTACTACTACTACTACTACTACTACTACTACTACTATCATTACTGTTGCCGACACTCTCATCTAGTGCTATCGATTGCTGTGATGAGGTTGCTATATTGACTGACGTGTACGTGACGCCAAAGACTCACTCACGCAGTCTCCACCTGATGATGACGCCGAGCACAGCCGCTGCAGTGACGCTGACGAAGGTGTGATGATGTGCTGCAACTCCCTGTCATCTTGCAATATTGATAGTTGGGTGTTAGTTAAGCTTTACCTTTAATGGACCGACGTTTGAGATTTGACACTTTATTGCTTGCTGTCTCTTCCTCCTGGTTTCTTTTCTTGCTTTATCTCCTCCTCCTCTTCCTCCTCCTCCTCCTCCTTCTCCTCCTCCTCCTCCTCCTCCTCTTCCTCCTCCTCCTCTACCTTCTCCTCCTCCTTCCCCTTCTCCTGTGAAGTTCTTTGGCTTTTTGTGTCCCATAAGATCTTGGTCTCGGCGTTAATGTGAGGTCGGCAGACTTGGATGCGACCTAACCTGGAAGGCGGGCGATCAATAAATTAGATTAAAATTAAGGATCATCATCGGGAGATGTCAAATTATATATAATCTAGAAGCACGGTCTGTCGCGGAGACTTAAGCTCGTTGAAAAAATGGTCCGTATTCAGGAGGGGAAGCGCTGCTATCCCTCTCTGGGAAGACCCTTAGGGGGAGGGATGGCGAGCGCTGGTCCTCTGCTTCCAAAAGATCGGCTTCCCAAGGAGATAAAAAAGGTACTATTACGTGCAAGCAGCTTGTCCTCCTGCTTTCCTCTTTCCCATCCATCACTGCGTGTATTCATCTCATTGATAAGTTTATATTAAGTTACCGAGTGACCCCGCTCGTGGGGACCTAACATGAGTGAATAATGGCACTGAGGCTATGGTGGCACTCGTCCCTCAGTGAAACTTGAAATGTGGCATGCATTATTCATTCATATTCATCCCTCTACATATCAGCCTTTATCCTCATAGCTGCCACCACACTCCTCCCTCCCCAACAAGGCTCCCACGTCGCCAGGTAGTGTGGGAACGTGGGCCGACGCTGGTAATTACGGAAATGCGATTATACATTCTAAATTAGCACAGTGGGACCAAGAAAATTAATGAACTAATTGACTTTTCAACTACCATTAATTACGTACATTAAAACTACAAGAATGTTCTTTCTACAGGACTCCAAATTATAGAGGATTACTGCCTTTGGTAATGGTTACTCTGAATAATTAAATAACAGGATCCAGCGGGTGGGGTTGGATCACGATATGTCGCTGTCCGCTTGTTTATGGCTCCCAGCTGATTATCCGGGCTTAAGAACCTATGTTGGGACACGCTTGCTGTTATTATACATTCTTCAGAAAATTGGGTCCTGCTTAATTCTGAATACGTAGGCGTCGAAGAGATGTTAGGTTTCCAGTCGCAGGTCATTGAGTTAATTACATCTCACCGAAGCTGTTCTCTCTGAAACATGCAATTTATACGCAGAGGAAAACCTGTATTCCTTCAGATTTCATTTCCATAAGCGCATCCAGAACTTCACGCTACACTTACTTTCCCTGCGTCCAGTATGTGCAAGAAGTGTGAACGGTTTATTGTCCTCCCGTGCAGCAGTGGTACCTGCGGCCACGTCAGATGAGAAAGGCACATTAGAAAGATAAAAAAAGAAAGATAAAAAAAACATATACCAAGACTCCTATTTACGAGGGTCGCAGGAGATGCAAGAAACAAAACTCCACCTTCAGATGAGGGCGCCCGAGGGAGGCATAAGGACAAAGGGCTGAGGTGGGCGGGCGTGTGACGTGTGGGGGGCATCAGTGAGCCCTGTGTGGGGGATATTCTGTGCGGGAATGTTAATTACAATCCCATGACTCCTCGAATAACTTATTGCCGCCGTGCACGACTCCGCAGACCGCCCGGAGCACCCCTCGCCGCCACGGTAGCCCCATCTCCCCCCCTCAACAACCCCCCCACAGCCTCACACTACTGCAGGATAAGGCTCTGGAAACACAATATGAGGCTGTGTCTAGGCTCCTACAGTCCGCGGCTGGAGGCCCTGTGGTGCGCGCCGGACTGCTTGCTGATGACTGTCATTAGAAGTCAACAGAGCACGGAGGGAGGAAGGAGGAGTCTCTCTCTTTCTCTCTCTTTTTTTTTTTTTTTTTTTCTCTCCTCTCTCTCTCTCTCTCTCTTTCTCTCTCTCTCTTTCTCTCTCTCTCCTTCCTAAAAACCTTTTTTTTATTTTGGAGAGAGAGAGGGAGAGAGAGAGAGAGAGATGGAGAGAGAGAAGAGAGAGGAGAGAGAGAGAGAGGAGAGAGAGAGAGGAGAGAGAGGAGAGAGAGAGAGAGAGAGAGAGATTATGTAGTTTTATGTCACAGGGAAATGAGAAAGTCAGGACATGAAATACATGTGGCAGACCGAAGTAATATGCAACAAGTATTGGTATTGGTGTAATCGGGCAGGTCAGTGATGAACGAGATAGAGCATGCGTATCTTAGTGCTTCACGACCACAGGGAAGGAAGAGGAGCGAACCTGCATGGTGGCCGAGAAATCTGGAAGCTCTTGTTAAAAATAAAATGACTAGAAGAAATGTATAAGAAAAAAGGGCGGAAAATATGAAATTAGAGGTGACATGAGAGGGATAAAAAACTTACTAAAAAGTTTTCAACTCACAAATAAAGACAGGAAAGGTGTAAAAACTGGTGCGTGCAAGTCTTCAGATAGGGAGAGAAAGAGAGAGAGAGAGGAGAGAGAGAAGAGAGAGAGAGAGAGAGAGAGAGAGAGAGAGAGAGAGAGAGAGAGAGAGAGGAGAGAGAGAGAGAGAGAGAGAGAGGAGAAGGAAAAACAAGAATAAAGAGAGCAGTGAGGTCAAGAAATTCAGTCAAATACCAAAGCAACGGAGGCTTAAACCTTGGAAACATTTGAATATTAAATGACCAAAAAGTCGTGTATTTAAATTGTGTTGCCTGTGAGCACCTGCAATAATTATAGTGAAGGTTACTGCCCGGACTAGTAGCTCCCCCACCGCGAACCCACCTCCCTTGGCGACATTGCTCCCCTTGTTGCTATTGTTATTTTTTTCGTTATATAATGATTGGTATTACTATTGTTATTATTTTTATTTTATTTATTTATTTTTATTACTAAATTATTGTTATTGTTATTATTTCCCATCGTACTTTCATTATAATTGTTTATTTTACTTTTTAACATGTTGTGTCTAATACTATTCATCATTATTGTTGTTATTTTATATATTGTTATTATTATTATATTCATTATTATTATCACCACCATTATTATATATACTTGAGAGAATTAAAAGAATTTTCCCTGCTTCTGAGTTATGGAGGAAACTTGGGCGACAATACCCTTGCGAAGACAACCAAACCGAAGGCAATTGGCACCACACCTGGGAGTGAACGTAAAGCAAGGGCAGGTAAATATTGTGCGTGAGCGTTTATGCTAATTAGCCTTCAGCCAGCGTGTACGTCAGCACCAGACTGAGAGAGAGAGAGAGAGAGAGAGAGAGAGAGAGAGAGAGAGAGAGAGAGAGAGAGAGAGGAGAGAGAGAGAGAGGAGAGAGAGAGAGAGAGAGAGAGAGAGATGAGAGAGAGAGAGGAGAGAGAGAGAGAGGATAATCGTATAGCAAGTATGTACAAATCAATATAAGTTCACATAGACAAATAAATGGATTGAGGAAAAATAAACAATAGAAGAGAGAGAAAGAAGAAGAGAGAGGGAGGAAAGACGAGAGAAACTGACTGATTAACTTACTTTCGCTGCCGGCCGTCCCCTCCCGCCGCCGCCATTCGTTCTGGATGCTGTGACCTTGTTTGCATGACCTCAGCCGCAAGACGGTGCTGGCGGCGCGAGTCATTTGCGGCCGTCATGAGATCGTCTTCACTTACGTCATGGAGAAACTGACAGCACCCGGCGCCTCCTGGTCACCTCAGGGATGACCCGGCACATTCATCCCCACCCTTACCCCCGCCTTCTCTCCTCCCTTAATCATCCCCCACCACCCTACCCCTCCTTTTACCATCCTCACCTCTGCGGGATCTTAGGCAGCAGCGTCTCACACACTTCCTCAGCCTGCGTCAGTTCATGTAAATTTTTAGTCTTATTATGTACTGTTCTTACTTTGCTGCTTCGTATTATTTTTGTTGTTCTCCCTCTTTGCGGTTCTTCTTTTCCTCTTCTGTCAGTTAATGCAAATTTAGTCTTATATTATATCGTTATTACTTCTTTGTGGCTTATTAATTATTCTGTTTCTTCCTCGTCTCGCCCCTTGTCTCCCTCCTTCTCTTACCATACCTCTTCCTCCTCCACCCCTGCCGGTGTCGCGTTGTTGTGGCCATGGAGGCGGTTCTTCCCCGCCAGCCGTTACTCTGCTCATGCAGTTCTCTCGTAACTACAGTAACCACGATGGGTCCAGTAATCATCCCTTTCGTTATTATGTTAAACAATTTACTATTTTTCCGTGTGAGTGATGACCATCGTACAACAACAGTTTATGTTTTTTCCCCCCCGTAAACTTCTCTTCTTGACAAATAGATAGTGGAAAAAACAATATAGAAATCAGGTCTGTGCGATGGTTAGCGAGCGTCAAGGAGGAACGTGTGTTGTGGTAGGATCTGTTCATGTTTATATTATCGAAAATAACTGAAGTCTCCCTCTCATTCTGCCTCTCACGAAGGAGCTCAAGATCGGATGCTATGCTCTCTCTCTCTCTCTTCTCTCTCTCTCTCATCTCTCTCTCTCTCTCTCTCTCTATCTCTCTCTCTCTCTTGGATCCTCACTCTGCTGTGGGCCTCAGTATCATGCGTCAAGTGAGGTCTGGCCTTCCACACGAAATAACCATTGAAAGGAGGCACCACATGTATAAGAAACCCTTGAGACCAAAACAAGAAGTATCGTGGAGTGTGAGAAAAGTGGGTAAGAGAGGTGGGGATGTAAGGAGGGAGGGAGGGAGGGTGTGAGCGGCGCTGCACCTGCCTGCCTCACCGCACGCTGGCAGCACCTATCAAGTCCACCGCGCGGCACACTCACCTCTCATACCCGCACCGCTGCACACCTCAGGCCATGCACGCTAGCTCCTATCGGTTAGCTCTGAGGCATCATTCAATACCTGATGAAAATATGGAGGCTCTTCACAAACTTTCCTAATTTCTAATTAAAACAATGAAGGTCGCAACAACAGGTAACCAAGCACTTCGGCGTCGTCTATGTACCGGGAATCGAAATAGCTTCACCTAATTTCAATTCATATTTTTATACTGAACCTGTGACATTTGCATATATTGCTTATAGATTTTTGGAAAAGTAAGCATGAATTTAAATGCAACAAATTGTAACAACAGCACTCGATCTAAGCACAGCGACGGCGGCGGCCTTGCTGAGCCGCAGCAGCGCAACACTCAAAAACGGGGTGACGGCGGGTCGGGCCGCGGGGAGGCGCACACCGTAGGTAATTACCACTCAGAGCTTGACTTGGCCGGAAGATAAGAGCCAGGCCGCTGCAGGCTCGTTCTGTCCTGGCCGAGAAGCACCAGCGACCCCCTGCCTTATCATTGACCACTTTCCTCCATATAAAAACTGGCTCCATACTTCACCCACTTGGGAAGCTAAGGGACGGTGCTGGCCACGCTGCCCTGACACTGGCCGCCCGTGCGGGGACCGGACCCTTCATCTGCGAGCATCTGCGTTTCCTTCGTCATAGACAGCAACAACGTTGACGGCGATGAGATATTTTGCTTGCGGTCAGACGAGAAGCGCCAGACAGTGGTTGGCCCCACTCATGTCCGGGCTCCAGGACATATTATTATGTCTGGCCGCACTTGACACTTCCATGTTTTCTTTCTCCTCAACACAGTTATTATCCATTATTTCAATATACACTGAACAGATCGGTGCGTGCGTCTTTATCCACAAACACTTGTAAACGATGTTAGAAAAAATTACTGAACTAATCCACATTTAGATTTGACAAACTGGCATGTGAGACGTGTCGCCCTAGTGAATGTGCGCATGTTTGCCGTACATGAGGATGTGTGTGTCCAGGATACATGAGGGAGGAGAGGACGTCAAGGGGGAGGGAAAGAGGTATGGTAGAGGGTTGAATTCCTGAAAGTGTTGAGCGAGTCAGGTTGTGTGGGAAGGTTGTGTGAGAGGATCTGGGTGTACTGTTACCTTGCGTTACCCTAACCCGGCACCTCCCACTCGCCCGCACCTACCCTTGTCTCGCCTCGCCCGATCCTTTCAATTAGGCTTAAGAGTCCTCGCATCGCCCTTACTCATCACACTGTCAAGCACGTGTCGCTCACAGGATATCTCACCGACTGCCCACCCACCTCCTCCCCCTCCTACTCACGCCTGATATTCCCCCTCATCAGCCTTCCTGCACCCACTTGCACACCATCGCCTCGCCGCATGCCCGCACCAGCCTTCCTCCGCCCCACTGCCATTAAGCCTCTCAAGCCATCACACATTTCAGGGAATTTTTCTTCGCCTACTCAAGTGTCGCAGGACCTGACACCTGTAAATCACCGCTAAATCTCTGTTCTGCCACTGAAGCCCTTCCGCCCTTCCCCATGTTTCTCCTGATCACCTAACTTTTTACCTTTCTTTCCTTTTTTTTCTTTTTTCTCTCTCTTATTATAACTTTTCCTCCTCATGATCGTCCAGCTCGTCATAACGTAATGTCATGATGAAATTAGTATTATATATTTTTTTTACATTCTATTGATGAAATGTTACTGTTATTATTATTGGTAGTAATAGTATTATCGTGATTATCATTATTGTTATTGTTGC
>JAXIVD010009148.1:2500-12500 GCA_036785275.1 Cancer borealis | reverse complement strand
ATATAAATAAACCTGTCTTTCAATCATCATCTTCTACTTGTATATCTCATTACAGCTACTCATTGACCCATTCCAAACCTTAATTAATGGGTAAGATATATATAATTACCTTAATGATGCAGTGTAATGGCGTTATGATGTATAATTAACCTCCTGTTTCAGTTTTGTTATGGTGTCATGGCGGCCGATGTAAACAAGAAAACAGTCCCGCTATTTAGGACGGGAACCAGGACTGTTCTTTAAATTTTATTATACCAGTTTGTTTAAGGAAATGTAATGTACAAGATAATAATAATAAATGATGAATAATTTTAATGGTTTAGAAAAATGAAAAAAAGTAGTATTCGATGACGTATATATAAAACGAAAATATGAATTTTTATTACACATCGTGAAGCAATTATATATACTTTAAAGAATAGATTATGATACCTAACGAGATTCTACATAACTATTTTTTATATTGAAATCACATTAACTTCATGAAAAAAATAAATGGAAATTATACCAATTAAAATAGCAAAAATAGAAACGAAACATTAATAATCTACTTAACCCAATGTAAACCATAGATTAAGATATAAAGAATTCTTCAGACACACAATGAATGATAATAAAACCGTACAAGCTGAAAAAACTACGAAAATAACCAAAATTTTGAAAAAACATTATCCCTATATCTCAACTAATATAAACCTTAGAATACTATTGATTATACGTAATAAACACAAAAAAATAACAAATTCAATGAACTTAACGTTATGCGGAAGTATGGTAAAGTTTTGCTGAAAATTGCAAAAAATACATTAACATTACAATATGTAAACAAACATCAAAATAAACCTAATTACATAATAACGCAAGTGATTAACGATTGTAAAATATACTAGATTTTTTATTTTACCTTGCCTGTTAATTATAAGGCTGAGGATAAAGAGGTAAGGCGAGGAATTGATAAAATGTTTTGGTACTTACACCGGCCCGTCAGATGTCAGTGGTCCGGCAGAGTCTATGACACAAGGATAAACAATGATATATATTTCAAAACAAAGAATAGAATACCTAACGAGCTTCAACATAACTATTTGTCATATTCAAGTTACATTAATTTCATAAAAAGATATTCATTTACACTCAAAATATACGAAAATGTAAATAAACAACAATAGTGACATTAAACCACTATAAACCATTGAATAATATGTAAAAACATATTTAAGCACAATAAAAACCATAAACAAACCCAAAAAAAATCAAAACTAAAAAAAAAGGACAAAAATATCACTATTTTCACATACTTAATACATCATAATTTAACATAAACAAACCTTACAGAACCCTAAATTAAGATACATTAATATTCAACAAACCATAAACAATCCATAGAAAGCAAAAAAAATGCCAAAATAAGTCTAAATAACAAAGATGTGGATTCACTCTGCTTGTGGACGCCACTGCAACAGGTCACAAGAAGAAGAAGAAGAAGAAGAAGACAACGCCCAGCTGGTGAGAATTACGCGCCAAATATTACCCTTTTTACCTACGATTCACACCTTTTCCCGCGCTTTTCACACCCTATATAACAGCATCAATAACCAGGATGAGCTAGACGTCCATGGAGTATTAAATAACGTTAAAATAAGTGAGTTTAAATATTGCCTCTTATCAAAATGGCTGCAAATTATTATTATTATTATTTTATTTATTTCCTACACGTATGTTGGATTGGTTTTATTTATGGCTAAGTTTCCCCTTTAGTTATCCTGGGGTGTTAGGGGAGGAGAGAGAGGGAGAATTAGAGAGAGAGAGAGAGAGAATTAGAGAAAGAGAGAGAGAGGGTAAGGAAAGGTTAATTGTAGGGTATGATTTGATCCATTCGCTCTCTTTCTCTCTCCCTCTCTCTCTCTCTCTCTCTCTCTCTCTCTCTCTCTCTCTCTCTCTCTCTCTCTCTCTCTCTCTCTCTCTCTCTCTAAAAATAAATTACAGGTGTGTGGATGACTTAACAGGTGTAAAAGGAGAGAGAGAGAGAGAGGAAAAAAATGTTGTTGTTGTTGATGTTCACGGGCGTGGTGGGTGTGAGGGTGAGGGTGAGGGATGCACGCCCACCGCCCACAGCAGAATGGGCGTTATTATTTATTTATTTATTTAATGTTATGTTATGATATTATTTATTTATGCATTGGTTTATGTTATTTAATTATTTATTTATTTATTTATTTACTGACTATTTATAATCCTAACCATAACGTAACCTGACCATAACCTAACGTAACCTAACCTAACCTAACCATAACCTAACCATAACCTAACCTGACCATAACCTAACCTAACCTAACCTGACCATAACCATAACCTAACCTGACCTGACCATAACCATAACCTAACCTAATCTAACCTGACCCTAACCTAATCTAACCTAACCTGACCATAACCTAACCTAATCTAACCTAACCTAACCATAACGTAACCTAACCTGACCATAACCTAACCTAACCATAACCTAACCTAACCATAACATAACCTGACCATAACCTAACCTGACCATAACCTAACATAACCATAACCTAACCTTACCATAACCTAACCTAACCATAACCTAACCTGACCATAACCTAACCTAACCATAACCTAACCTGACCATAACCTAACCTGACCCTAACCTAACCTAACCTGACCATAACCTAACCTAACCATAATCTAACATAACCATAACCTAACCTAACCTTACCATAACCTAACCAAACCATAACCTAACCATAACCTAACCTAACCATAACCTAACCTAACCATAACCTAACCTGACCATAACCTAACCTAAACATAACATAACATAACATAACCGCAGTACGATTGGCGCGTTAAATTCTATAGATATCATGAAATCCTTATGTGCCGTTACCCACAAATCACAGTCATAAAAAATAGATCATCATTTCAATGTTTAATTTTGACTGGTGACATGCTGGACTTGAAACAGTTGAATATCGCCACAGTTTTGAGTGCTATATACGGCCACGCTAGAAGTAAACACCGCATTCTTTTTTAGTTTACGGCACCACTAACGAGTCTTCTATGTGATCTGTGAGTTTGGTGTTTGTAATTTCTTGATGTTATTATGTAATCAAGGGTGAAATACAGTTTGATTATTACAGTAATGATGAAAATAAGTCCAGATTCGTGTTCGTCGTGACCCAAAACATCATTAGGACAATTTTTTATGAGAATCTCAGGTTTTTATAAGGAATTAATAAGCGAAATATTGATTTGATTTTATAAATTAGTAGTGTGTACGTGTATGTGTATGTATATGTGTATGTATGTATGTGTATGTGTGTGTATATTTATGTGTGTATGTATGTATGTGTGTGTGTGTGTGTGTATATTTTAAACTTATTTACATATTATTTACATTACGTGTATGTGTATGTGTAGGTATGTATGTGTATGTGTGTGTATGTATATTCTAAACTATCATTCATATATTATTACCATTACGTGTATATGTATGTGTGTATGTATGTATGTGTGTGTGTGTGTGTGTATATTTCCATTACGTGTATGTGTATCGCGTGAAATAATGAATAATAATAATAAATAATAACAATAAATAATAACAATATTTTCCATTTACAGGTGGCTGGGAAATAAAAAGAGACAGAGAAAGAGAGCGAGAAAAAAGAAAAAGAAAAAGAGAGAGAGAGGGAGAGGGAAACAGCCACCTTACTTTACACTTACAAACACTTACAATGCAGACTATTAAGTGTGTGGTGGTGGGTGACGGGGCTGTAGGGAAAACCTGTCTACTTATATCCTACACGACGAACAAATTTCCCTCTGAATATGTACCCACTGTAAGTATTGAAGTGTGTGTACGTATGCGTGTGTGTGTGTGTGTGTGGGGGTTTGGGTGTGTGTGTAAGTGTTTATTGTGTGTGTTTTGGTGTTTCTGTGTGTGTGTGTAAATGTGGATTCTGTATGTGTGTGTGTGTGTGTGTGTTTTTGTAAGTGTGTGTTTTGGTGTTTGTGTGTGTGTAAATGTGTTTTTTTGGCGTGGATTCTGTGTGTGTGCATGTTTTTGTAAGTGTGTGTGTGTGCGTGTTTTTGTAAGTGTGTGTGTGTGTGTGTGTATGTGTGTATATATATATTAAAATTTGCTAATAATATACTAATGAAAAAATAATTATAAAAAAATGATAATTACTATACAATCATCATCATCATTATCATCATCATTATTATTATCATTATTATTATTTATTTTTTTTTCAGGTGTTTGATAATTATGCTGTAACAGTCATGATTGGGGGAGAGCCGTACACACTGGGCCTCTTTGATACTGCAGGTGTGTACGTATGTGTGTGTACGTGTGTATGTGGGAGAGAAGAGGTGTGCTTGTGTGTGTGTGTGTGTGTGTGTGTACGTGTGTGTGTGTTTTAGAATAGCTAGTCCTTCAAATCTATTATTATTATTATTATTAGTCTCTGTGTGTGTGTGTGTGTGTGTGTGTGTGTGTGTGTGTGTGTGTGTGTGTGTGTGTGTCTGAGAGAGAGAGAGAAAAAAAAAAGATATATATTTAATAACAAACTAATCTTGCCTTCCCTTCCCTTTTCCTCCTCTTCTCTCCCTTCCCTCCCTTCTCTCCCCTTCTTCTCTCCTTCCCTCCACCTTCCCTTCTCTCCTTCCACCTCCCTTCTCTCCCCTTCCCTCCTTCCCCTTCCTCCTTTCCTACCTCCCTTCCACCCTTCTCTCCTTCTCTCCACCCCTTCCTCCTTCCCTCCACCCCCTACCCCCCCTTTCTCTCCATCCCTCACCCCCCCCCAGGCCAAGAGGACTATGACAGACTGCGGCCGCTGAGTTACCCCCAAACAGACGTGTTCCTGGTGTGCTTCTCTGTGGTGTCGCCGTCATCCTTTGAAAATGTCAAGGAAAAGGTGCGTGTACGTGTGGGTGTGTGTGTGTATGTGTGGGAGGGGTTTGTGTGTGTGTACGTGTGGGGGGCGGGTTTGTGTGTGGGTACGTGTGTGTATTATTTTTATTATTAGTAGTAGTGGTAATATATTATGTGTGTGTGTGTACGTGTGGGGATGGGGTGTGTATGTATGGGGGTTTGTGTGGGTGTGTCTGTGTGTGTGTGTGTATTATTTTTATTTTATTATTGTTATTATTATTATTATTAGTAGTAGTAGTAGTATATTATGTGTGTGTGTGTGTGTGTGTATGTTCTAGAATGCCTTGCTAGTTAGGTTAGGTTAGGTTAGGTTAGGTTACCTTGCTATTGGACAGTTCACTCCCGGACACTTTGCTGCCGGCTGTCTCATTAACGGACAAATTGTTACTATGTTATTTGCAGTGTGTGTAGGAAAAGTTAAACACATTGTTATTTAGTCTATTAGCAGATACAATCAAAGTAATTTATTTATTTAGAAGATGTAGTTAATAGTATAGTAATATATATGTACTGTTAATAAATGGTTAAACACATTGATATATGAGAAAATATCAAGTTTAGAGTGTTTACCTAACTAAACCTTACACATACACACCCTTACACACATGTATACGCACACACTAACCACACCTCCCCCCCTTACAGTGGGTACCAGAGATCACCCACCACTGCCAGAAGACTCCGTTCCTATTGGTCGGCACGCAGATTGATCTTCGTGACGACGCGGCAACGGTTGAAAAATTAGCTAAAAATAAACAAAAACCTATTAGCTCTGAACAAGGTGAAAAATTGCATAGAGAGTTGAAGGCCGTTAAGTATGTTGAGTGCTCGGCCTTGACGCAGAAAGGGTTGAAGAATGTGTTTGATGAGGCGATTCTGGCTGCCCTTGAGCCGCCCGAGCCTCCCAAGCCTAAACGATGCCTCCTGCTGTAAGGTTATTTGTGGGTGTGGTTGTTTTTTTTTTTTTTTTTTTTTATAATTTTTGGTAATTTTTTTGGGTTATTTTTGAGTTTTTTTAGTTATTTTGAGTTTTTTTTTTTGAGTTTTTTTTTTAAGGTGTTTTTTTGAGTATATATATTTTTGGGTAATTTTTTGAGTTTATATATTTTTTGGGTGTTTTTTTTTTTTTTGTTTATTATTATTATTATTATTATTATTATTATTATTATTATATTATTACATGTTGAAATGAATGATTAATTAGAGAGAGAGAGACAGAGAGAGAGAGAGAGAGAGAGAGGGAGAGAGAGAGAGAGAAATATGAGTAAGAAATATCTTCATTACCTCTTCCTCCTCTTTCCTCTTCCTCCTCCTCCTCCTCCTCCTCTTCCTCCTCCTCCTCCTCCTTTATGGGAAATTTAGCACAATGTTTAGGTGGATAGAAGCTCTCTCTCTCTCTCTCTCTCTCTCTCTCTCTCTCTCTCTCTCTCTCTCTCTCTCTCTCTCTCTCTCTCTCTCTCTCTCTCTCTCTCCATGAACAAAAATAAGAGAAAAAGAGATAGAGAGAGAGAGTTATTATTATTATTATTATTTACACCCAATTTATTATTATTATTATTATTATTATTATTATTAGCTAGATAGATAAATGAATAAATAAATGAATGAATAAATAAATAAATAAAATAAATTACAACTCAAAGAAAGAAAAAAAAATAATGATAATAATTTGCAAAAAAAAAAAAAAAATACATGAAGATTTTTTTTTTTTTCAATGAAGAATGAAATTAATTTTAAGAAAGTTTATCTTCCAAAAAATTAATCCTTGGCCCACCCCCCTCCCCCCCCCTTGGACTCCATTTTCTATGCCTGTATGTACGTATATGTGCGTGTGTATGTGTGTGTGTGTGTGTATGTATGTATGTATGCCCCCCCTCCCCCCCCCCCCTTCCTTAGGCCTATAAGATTAATGTTATTGTATTGGACAAGTAAAAAAAAATATATAAAGTTTAAGGTAATTTTTTACTACTATAACTATTACTACTATTATATTATTGACTATAACTACTACTACTACTATTCCTACTACTACTACTACTACTACTTCTACTTCTACTACTTCTACTTCTACTTCTACTACTACTACTGCTACTGCTATTGTTGTTACTGCTTCTAATACTACTACTACTACTATTTCTACTATTATTGCTACTACTCTATGTACGTAAGTGTGCCTGCAAACTGATGATGATGATGATGATAATAGTAATTGTAAATGCTTCTACTACTACTACTACTATTTCTACTACTACTACTACTATTTCTACTACTACTATTTCTACTACTACTACTACTATTTCTACTACTACTACTACTATTTCTACTACTACTACTACTATTTCTACTCTATTTCTACTACTACTACTACTACTATTTCTACTACTACTACTACTATTTCTACTACTACTACTACTAATTCTACTACTACTACTATTTCTACTACTACTACTATTTCTACTACTACTATTTCTACTACTACTACTATTTCTACTACTACTTCTACTACTACTATTTCTACTACTACTATATAAGGAATTGAATTTATTTTTTGTGTTTGTGGGTGGCAAAAATTTTTTATATACAAAATATATTACTATTATTATTACTATTATTACTATTACTACTATTTGTTTATTTGTTTGTTTGTTTGTGTTTACTTTGGTGAATTCATGTTGCCACCTACATACATACATACACACGTACACACACACCTACATATACGTACACGAACTATTATATGCATGTGTAGAAATAATACGTACAGATCTACATACATACGTACATGAATTATTATTATATGCATGTGTTAGAAGTAATACACACACACATACACACACACATACGTACGTACATACATACATACACTTGGCTCAATAATGATGATGATGATGATGATGGTGTCTGTAATTATTTTTGTACGAAATGATGAACTTTGAAAAATGATGAAAATAATGAATAATGATGATAATTGTAGTTTTTTTTTTTTATTATTATTATTATTATTTATTTATTTATTTTTATTTTTTCGTTATTCATTTTTTCTTCATTATTATTAATTTTTTTTTATATTAATCTTTTTATAATTTATCTTTCCTTCCTTCCTTCCTTCCTTCCTTCCTTCCTTCCTTCCTTCCCTCCCTCCCTCCCTCCCTCCCTCCCTCCCTCCCTCCCTCCCTCCCTCCTTCCCTCCCTCCCTCCCTCCTTCCTTCCTTCCTTCCTTCCTTCCTTCCTTCCTTCCTTCCTTCCTTCCTTCCATCCTTCCTTCCTTCCTTCCCTCCCTCCCTCCCTCCCTCCCTCCCTCCCTCCCTCCCTCCCTCCTTCCTTCCTTCCTTCCTTCCTTCCTTCCTTCCTTCCTTCCTTCCTTCCTTCCTTCCTTTCATCCTTCCTTCCTTCCTTCCTTCCTTCCTTCCTTCCTTCCTTCCTTCCTTCCTTCCTTCTTCCTTATATTCTGAAGAGGAGGGAACGAAGGAAGGAAGAGAGAGAGAGAGAGAATAAATATATGTGAAGGAAGGTTATTGAAGTTTCCTCCAATTCTCTTCTTCCTTCCCTCTTCCCTCCTTCGTTTCCTTATAGAATAGAGGAAGAGAGAGAAGGGAGGAGGAGGAGGGAAGGAGAGGAAATAATTATAATGTTGCCAATTATGTCTTTTTTTGCATTTCCAGTTATTATTATTATTATTATTATTATTGTTTTATTATTAATGATGATTAAAAAAAATGATGATGATGATGATGATGTTTCGTATTTATGACGGGAAATAACAATAAATATTTGGATTTGAATTCATTGTTATTATTATTATTATTGTTATTAATTATGATAAATATTTCTTTTTATCTTATTATTATTTATCTAATCTATTCTATGTCCTTTTTAAATCTTCTAATGTACGACAATATTAATTTTATTTACGACAGACTTTCCTATAGATATGTGTCAGCCAATCACAGCTCAGTATTGCAATGGCCCAATCACAAAGCTTATACCATAGCGTATAGGCGTTACTGTGGAGCTTTCAGCCAATCAGAAGCGTTGTAATATCAATCCTTTAGGTAATTCAGTTAAAATGGTGCTTGTGAATGTGAATACTGCGGTGTTATATATTTTTTATTCTTAATTATTAGAGTGATCCGTTATTGTTATTCAAAATGGCTGTTTGACGGTGATACAGTAATTATTGAAGATTATATTGGTAGTAATTAGAAGGAGGGAAGTGCAAGAATAATTAAGGAAAAGGAGAAAGACAAAATGGAAGGAAATTATTTGGGAAGGAAGGAAGGAAATGGAAGGTAAGTAATGTTATTGTTTTATTTTCTTTTTAAAGGTAATTAGTATAGGCCTATTATCATTACTTATATTATTATTATTATTATTTATTTGTTATTTTCATTATATTCTCGTAACATTATTATTTATTTGTTTATTTCAAAACTGACGTAACGATTTTTTTTTCTAATCCAATTTTTTTTAAATTCTGAAATATAAATAAATGAAATTAATCGATATTTTTCATGAATAATAATTAAAATATAAATGAAATAATTGATTGTTTACTAGAACACTTTATTTTTGACTAATTGCATTATAATTACTTAAAAATTACGAATATACTTAAACATTACAAAGAATATACTTTAAAATTACTTAAAAATACGAAATTACTTTAAAATTACGAAGCATAGCCTTAAAAAATACTTAAAAAATACAAAATTACTTAAGCTTAAAAGTAAATCCAAATAATAATCTTTACCTTGACAGTTGAATTAATATTAACATTTTATAATCACTTCCATAGACGAAAATATATAAAAAATGATGAAATATTTGAACTCAGACGGAATATCTGATAAAATCCCACAAATCATCGTTCATAATAATACATTTTTACGATAATTATAAAATGTTAATTATAATTATAACTAACTCTTTCTTTAAGGTATTAATTATTATTTATCATTATTTATCTTAAAGGTAAATTAAGCATTATAGCACCAGTGTAAATATATTAATTACATTTATAATAATATTTATTTAATATGTCAATGTCTAGTA
>JAXIVD010009147.1:0-10000 GCA_036785275.1 Cancer borealis | reverse complement strand
TTCCTTCAACAGGTCGCTTACGTCTCCCACGGCCATCAAACTCTTCAACCCGTCCCGGCGCCTCAACAAGACACAGTCGCAGCTCATCATGCCGCGAATGAAGTCACTTTTCAGGACGGGGCAAGGCTCCCGCTCCGCCAAGGAGAAGAAAGTGTCCCGCGAAGGGTCGCTACGAAGCCTCGCTAACTATGACGAGGCCACCTCGCCAGAGCCTCTCATTCGTAAGTGCCACACAGTGTTGGCACTATCCTCCGCCGCAGGCACCGCGGCCCAAACCAAGTTGGTCAAGGACCCCAAAGGCAGCAAACTGGACATCTTGAGACGCATGACCTCCTCCAAGTCTGCCGTGTTCACCACCACCAAGTTCAACATCCCCAAGTCACCCTCCGCCGTGTCTGACCTACGGCGGCTCAGGAAGGACTCCAGCATGCTGTTTACGCAGGCGGAGCACGAGGGCGAGGGTCGCGTGTGTTCCCGCTGCACCTCCACGGCCTCCGTCGCCTCTAAAAGCACCACAGGCTTGGCGCAAGATACCGTGTTCTGCAAACTCTGTCTCTCAGACGTGTCCATCAGGGAAATGTATCAGCTGCAGCAGTGCCTCTGCCGATTCTGCAAATATGTAAGTATGATATTGTCTTCCCTACACGAAAGTTATTACACACATTCAATATAAAGATTAGTATGAGTTATTTGGTCTGTATGTACGTGTGTGTGTATCGTGTACTCATGTATGTATCCCACAGTGCATGGCTGTGTACGCGGCGCTCAAGATCCGTGAGGGAGACTACGTGGTCGAGTGTCCGGACGCCAACTGTGACTGCAGCGGCGAGCTCACCCTGGAGGAGATGGAGAGTCTAGTGGGCAGCAAACTGTACCAGCTACATCTCAAGTTCCGCAAAAACACAGGTGAGTGCTGCGTGACACACATGTGTTTCTTTCATGTGGTGATGGGGTGATGAGGTGTGCTTCATAATGGTGTACACTCAATGTTCACGTCACCATGACTACATGGTAAAGTGTCCTGGTGAGGGCCACCAACCACTTACTATTCTTTCTTCCATCAGAGGTGGACATGGATCCCGTAAGAGCGTGGTGCCCCAAGCCTGGGTGCGAGACAGTGGTCAACCTGCCCATCTCCAAGGTGGAGGGCCCCCAGTGCACCACCTGTCCCGCCTGCACCACAGTGTTCTGCGCAGCCTGCAGCGACCCCTGGCACCCCAGCCAAGCCTGTCACGCGGACACTGCGGAAGCCATGGTGAGTGGCAGCTCCTGAAGGCAGTTTACAGTCATGAACGATCCACTTCACTGTAACTGTGATCAATTTTATTTCTGACATGAGTCTCACTGAGCTTGTTACTTGAGTCAAGTGGCTTGGAGTGGCGCCTTTCAGTGTGACAGTTAAAGTGGGTCACGGGAACAAAGGAGCGCGGGAAAACACTACAAACAAGCACACGTCACATTGCAGTCACACCAATCAAACAAACTAAACACTTTACTCCAATTTCATGTACGAACACTTGATCATCAACACGTTGGTTCAAATATAAGACACAAAATACTTCTCGTTTGACATTTAAGACACAAATCGTTCAATAATAACTCTAAAAAAAAACTTTCTTTCCTCCGTCCCCCAGGCAGTGCCCCTTGACGACACCATAAAGCGGTGCCCGTCGTGCAACGTTCTCATTGAGCGTGATGCAGGGTGTGCGCAGATGCTGTGCAAGAAGTGCAAGCATGTGTTCTGCTGGTACTGCTTAACCTCCCTCGATGTAAGTATTGATTCTTGTGTTCTTCCTTCTCTACTTGTTTGTCCTTCATCCTACCTCAATTTAGTTTACCATTTTCCTGTAGTTCATCGTATTGTATTTATTTAATAGCATTATATTAGCTTCAATCCTGTTCACTGTTGCCATTGACTTACTCTCCGTCCCTTCAGTTCCCGCTCAGTGGTAGGACTTAGTGAGTTTTGGGAAAAGTGACGGTGCTGTTTGCTCATGTTATTGTTTACATTCAGTCACTTTCAATAATCTCCTTATTTACTTAACAATATGAACAAATGTATTTCTCTTCTTAAGTGACTATCTTTCATTTCTTCATTATTGAGTCCACAACTTAAGAATGACTTATAAAACTACAAAACAAAAGAAAAACTTGCTAAGTCTGCTTTAGGCCGTTGCAGTAAATCAATTATATAAAAAAAATGTAAAAGTCAATCCTTATTTAGTTGATGCAATAGTAAATAGCTTACAAATCATTAAAAACTAAGATAGACACGAGTAGGAAGATAAAGAGTAACCATGAGTAACTTAGTATGTGAGGGAGACACGAAAATGTACGACTATACACCTTATGATTATAGTACGTGGGTGACTGTGCATACCTAACCTTCACTCACCAGGTATATCACTATATACTCTCCTTTCTCTCTCCTAACAGGACGACTTCCTCCTGCGCCACTACGACAAGGGTCCCTGCAAAAACAAGTTGGGTCACAGTCGAGCGTCCGTCCTGTGGCACCGCGCTCAGGTCATCGGCATCTTCGCAGGATTCGGCCTTCTGCTGGTGGTGGCCTCTCCTCTCCTGCTCTTCGTGGGTCCCTGCTTACTCTGTTGCAAGTGTAAGCCCTGTTCCAAGCACGAGATGGAGGAGGACAGTTTATATGGCATCTGAGAGGAGGCCGAAAGTAGTAGTAGTAGTAGCAGCAGCAGTGGTACCAGCGTATGAAACCAAAGAAGTTGATGGCTTTGAGGAGGCTAGTGAGCGGCTTGGTGTGGGTGGTGAGACGCCTGCCCTGAGGAACGCCAGTGTGCAGATCTTTGCTTTGCGGGGAAGTGTTTGTCGTCTTTCAGTGTTTCAAGAATAATCAAATGCACGGAAATAATTAATAATACACTACATACATATAGTGAGAAAGAAAAAAAATAATAGCCAAGAACTATACCATATCCTTCAATGGTTACGCTTTTTTAGCTTTTCCAACGGGTGGACGACACTCGCTTGTCTATATCGGTGACCTAAGTGGTGTTATGGATCACCTTTCAAGGCAAGGCGTGACTCGTGCCCTCAATGGTGACTCACTGTACGAAAACAAGTTATAGAAACCAACAACCTGCGCACACCCGCTCCATTAGCAGTGCACCGCTAACAAAGGAGCGAAGGGAGCGAGGCTGTGGACGTGAATGAAACAGTGAAACCTCGAAAAGCGATAATGAAGCTTCGAGCAGCGTTCAAACGGGTTATTCACTACTGGATCAGAAGCTTCAGTGAGGAGGGAGTGTAAGATCTTTATGTGATCCTACCTGGGTTATCTGCCTCACATCCATCACTATAGAATGGGTATAAGAGGCAGACCATTACCTCCCATCACCCTCCCATCACCTCCACCCCCCCACCGCCCATCGCCGCCTCCTGTGAAGCCGAACCAAGCAATCTCGCGCACAAGTTTATTTCTCCGGCATGTTTGCTTCTGTATATGGGCTTATGTGTATAGTATGGTATACATACACCAGCACCTCTTGTTTGGCAAAGTCGCTCTTCATTATTCCAACACACACACACACACACACACACACACACACACACACACACACACACACACACACACACACACACACACACACACATATTCACTAGTATATAATTTCCTTTTGTCTTGTTTTCCAATTAATTTCAAGCGAGGAATGATAATGTTCACAATGAAGATGATGATGATGATAAAGATGATAGCAATGCATTCTACACTACAATAGCGGTAGAAAGAAAGCTGTAATTCCCACTCACCCATCACTACACTTCTCTTTTATCTTTTCTTCCTTATATTATCATTTTTTTATATCTATATATTGATGCACAATATAGTGAAAAGTAACTGTGATGCTTTGTAGCCTAAACGTCACTTTCTGGGTATTGACACACAGGATGTACGTAAGTAAGTGTAGACATGTGTTTAGTGTGCACTCCGCTGCCTTGTGAGACTCTGTAAGACGAGTGTGTTAAGTGTGTTGAAAGGAAGATTTGTAGTGTGAGAGAAAAAGATAAAATTGTTGTGTGTTTGTGTGTAGAGGAAAGAGTAATGCGTGAAAGAGAAAGATTTGTGTGTGCTGAGGACCTAGTGTGTGAGAACCAAAGATATGTGTGTGTGTGTGTGTGTGTGTGTGTGTGTGTGTGTGTGTGTGTGTGTGTGTGTGTGTGTGTGTGTGTGTGTGGATGTGGATGTGGCTGTGGGTGTGGGTGTGGGTGTGGGTGTGGGTGTGTGTGTATGTGTGTGTGGGTGGGTGTGGCTGTGGCTGTGGAAATATAAACTACATGATAAAACAATAGACTATTTGGGAACGGATGAGTTTGAATGAAGCGACTGACTCAATCAGGAATACATAATTATATTTTTTATGAACTCCAATTGATACGGTTAAGCTCCCGCGGAAAATCACAAAAAAATACTATAATAATGGTTACACTTTTGAATATGTTGATGAAATACATAAAGAAAACACCAAAATACCCACTTAGTTTTTTTTCTCCGCCTTATATCTGACGTGTTTGTGTCATTTTGTCAAAGTTCATGAAAATTTGTACAAAAGTTATATTTTCCTTTCTTCCCTTCAAATTTGTACAAAAGTTAGATTTGTTTTCTTTCCCCCCTCCTCTCTTTCTCTCTATCTATCTATATCTATCTATCGATTTATCTATCTAATTATTTTTTAAAGGCTCAATCACACTAACTTATAATCACCGAAGTTTATAATATAACCTTCTTTCTTTCTTATTTTAATTTTACATCTACGTCAAAACACTAATAATTCTATATCCCCACAACCTAAATTATTCTTGGATATGATTATTTAGTCGAAGAAACCTTATCAATTCAACCTCACCTCCATCCCAAAAATATGTTAAATTACGAAAACATAAAAGAAAAATGTAATAAAAATAATAATAATAGTAATAATAATAATAATGATAATAATAATAATAATCACAATATACTCTTAACGTTACCAATTGGCTGTGATAATGTACTAAGAGGGAGAGAGAGAAAGAGAGGATGTGTTTTTTTGTGTGTGTATATGTATATGTGTGTGTTTTAGCAATACTAGCAGTACCAATAGTGGCAGAAAAGTAGTAGTAGTAGTAGTAGTAGTAGGTCTAATCAGGGACTTTCATAGTGTTTCCACCGACTTTTTTCTCATAAATAGCAAAGTTATGAAGATATTTCTAGTACTTTTTTTCTCCTTTTTTTTTTTGACACCTAAATCACTGCCTATCCCACACGTGTTTTTTCTTCTCAATTTTAAAACACTACGCTTCACTTTTGTTCATATATTACAATGTTTTACTTGCCATTTTGTATATACATTGAAAGAGGTGCTACAAGAATGTGCAAGAATTAACAACCTTATTTAACCCTATTTTATTAATCATTTTACTTCGTTCATTTTAACAGTGTAATTTATTTTTTTCGTCCTTGTTCGTTCTGAGTTCCTTAATTAATAAAAGTTACGTACGGTTCACACAAGAGTGATTTGATATAAGTAATGATATGTGATAACTCTGTATATACTTCACTGTACATAACTTCACCAACTTCACTATAGATTTACGTACTTCCACATTATAAGCACATTGTCACCTATGTCTCTTACCAAAATCAACTCATTCTACCTCCTCAAAACCATTTATAAAAGATACTCCAATTTATTTTTTTTTAATGCCATAACTAGTATCATTAAAAAAAATATCCAGTGCAAATTACGTTTTTTTTTTTCAATCTCCCTCTCATAACCACATATATTAGACTGTCTACTTTACCTGTCCAATCACTTCTAATCTAGCAAGGTGAGGGAGCCTAAAACTTAACAATCAATCAATAAGCAACGTAACACCTGAATCTCACCTGTCCAATTGATATATTTAGTGTTACTCAAACAGATCCAGTCTCTTATAACGATCCTGTCATTCGTTATAGCAACCAGAAAAGGGAGGAAAGTGAAATAGTAATGTCAAATATATATCATGACCTGATTGAGGATGATGAAATGTGTTTAAAAAAAATGTAAGGGTGTGTTTGGTATGGTATTGAGAAAGATATGATGTGCTGTAAGAATGATGTTTGCTTGTAAGATATGGTCGTGGGTGTATAAATATCTACAATGTGGCGCCAGATAAAACTATAAGAATGAAGTGGTCTAAAAAAGTGTTATGTGACTAAAAACTGTAGCTCGTGGTTCTCTCTGTCACGTGATCTAGAATATAAGGAGGAAATTTACAGTGAAGTGAGTGTCTTGCATTGATAGTAGTGCAGCTTATCCTGACCTACCATAATAAGGACGTGCTTTGTCAGGGTGGATGTGACTAAGGGAGGACGAGGAATATGACGAGGAGTGGATATAAGTGTGAGTCTCTTTGTAGTAGTAATTCGTGATGTCATGCTATTGCTCAATTAAAAGTAACCATGTGAAATGATAATGATGATGATGATGATAATGATGATGATGATGATAATGATGATGATACTGATAAAGTTCCTTGATTAATTAACTGCGTCTATAGTGTGTTTTTTGTTTATAGGTAAAGGTAAAAAGTGATTGTGTAAATTAGGATGTAAATGCATCTGTGCATTTTTGTTTTCAATATTCAATCTTTTTTTTTATAACATTTATATGGATTTTATAAATCAGAAAAATACGCAGATATTTGTATATATAACAAACACAAGAGTTCTTTTCTATAGGACCATGTTCAAATTACAGAATATTTTAAGAGTATATTGTATTATACTGGAAAAGTAAGTATAGTTGTTTGTGTGCTATGTATCGCCATTACCTCCATACAAAAAGTGACGGAAAATCAAAAGCAAAGTGAATACAAAAAAGTTTCCTCTTCTAGACAAAAAAAAAATTAAATAAATAAATAATTCCAGCATCTTTCCTAAACCATTTCAAACTAATAAAAAACACTAACTTTCCTTCCACTAACTTAATTAAAACTATCCAATTATCCATTTTTGTTCTATTACAACTATAATTATCATTGTTACCATTACTATTACTATCACCATTATTTTTACTTATATTTTAAACTTCCCCCATCCAATCTCTTTTACAAATGTGTGAGAGGAGAGAGTGGTTGATATATTTATGTACTAATGTGGCGCAATAAACACCACTGGTATGACAACTAATGTGTTTCATCTATACCCTTTCCTCTTGCTGGCTGAATGGCTGCACCACTTGCTCAAAAACCTACGTGTCCTTGGTTCGACTTCTCGGTGGGATGGATGAATGAATTGATGGATGAATAAACGCAAAATCCATGTCCTCACTATAGTCTTTGGAGTACACTGTGATTCATGTTGGCTTGGGATGGATGAATCTCTCTCTCTCTCTCTCTCTCTCTCTCTCTCTCTCTCTCTCTCTCTCTCTCTCTCTCTCTCACATACAAAAAAATGATAACAACAATAACAACAACAATAATAACAACAACAACAACAATAACAACAATAATAATAATAACAATAATAATAATAACAATAATAATAATAACAACTACTACAATAATGACATCAAGTAACCCATCTTTCTCCCTCATTGTGTGTGTGTTGTTGTACCCAAGATGGATTACCTCGACAGGTGTAATTAATACTCCTGTTGGCCCATTAAGGTAACACTGACACCTGAGAGGATAATTAATTTCCTGCCAGAAAATACCGGATCAGAGAGAGAGAGAGAGAGAGAGAGAGAGAGAGAGAGAGAGAGAGAGAGAGAGAGAGAGAGAGAGAGAGAGAGAGAGAGAGAGAGAGAGAGAGAGAGAGAGAGAGAGAGAGAGAGAGAGAGAGAGTATAGTGTTCCCTTGTAATACTATCTTTCAAAACAAAAACAAACCGTAAAGAAAAACAAACAGAATCATAATGACATCAACTATTATTATTATTATTATTATTATTATTATTATACTGAAGAATGCACTTCCTAATGTTAATTTACTCTCTCTCTCTCTCTCTCTCTCTCTCTCTCTCTCTCTCTCTCTCTCTCTCTCTCTCTCTTTCTCTCTCTCTTTCTCTCTCTCTCTCTCTCTCTCTCTCTCTCTCTCTCTCTCTCTCTCTCTCTCTCTCTCTCTCTCTCTCTCTCTCTCTCTCTCTCTCTCTCTCTCTCACACAGATTTCATTTTTTACAGACAAGAATTGTTGGCATCGAACTGCTGAGAATGAACCTTGAACGTGTGTACGTGTGTGTGTGTGTGTGTGTGTGTGTGTGTGTGTGTGTGTGTGTGTGTGTGTGTGTGTGTGTGTGTGTGTGTGTGTGTGTGTATGTGTGTGTGTGTGTGTGTGTGTGTGTGTGTGTGTGTGTGTGTGTGTGTGTGTGTGTGTGTGTGTGTGTTTGCCTTGCGTCCTCTTGCACTCTACGGCCTTGGGGAAGCAGCACCCTCCTTTTTCCTTCCCCTCCCTTCCCCTCTCTCAACACAAACATCACATCAACCCCCCTCTCCCCTCTGTCTCCCCTCCCCCTTCCGCCCTCTTAGACCCTCACGTCACTGCCACGCCCCTTCCTTCCCTCTCATCCTTATTTTCCCCTCAACGCTCCCTACGACCTCATGCCTTCCCCTCACTTTCGCTGTTGGAGTATTATGGTGAAAGGTTTAATAGTTGTCAATGAATTCAATGGCTTGTGATTAGACTGGGCGCTCTCTCTCTCTCTCTCTCTCTCTCTCTCTCTCTCTCTCTCTCTCTCTCTCTTTCTCTCTTCCCACAAGACACCCTATCTTATATCACATTTTCAAGGACCCTCTCATCAGGCCTTCTCTCCCTTGCTCTCTCTCACTCAGCCTTCTCTTCTTTTTTTTTTCTCTCTCTCTCTCTCTATTTCTCTCTCTTTCTCTTTCTCTTTCTCTCTCTCTCTCTCTCTCTCTCTCTTTCTCTCTCTCATAAAACACTCCTGCTATAAGTTTTGTAAGGAATTTAATGTTTACTCCAGTGATTTATTTGATTTCTATTCTAGTCAAAGTGAATCTTGCAATAAAGCTGCAATTAAATGTCTTAGTCCATGGTACAATTAACCCTAATAATCCATTGTGTGATGATCAAGACAAGTTGTGACAAGTTTGTTTTCCTTCCAATGTAGAGCAAGGACTCCTCCATCAATAAAACCATTTGTCCTCCTGGTACAGATTCCTTGAAGATGTCCTTGGCCAATAACACTGATGGATCTTCTGTCCTATTAACTATCACTGTTCCAATATATCTTTTATCTTCTTTTTATCTTGGCATATAGCACCTGTAGGCTATTTCCTTCACGGTTCTGATGCTTTGTAGGAATTCTATGAGGGTCGTGATCATGGTAGTTGACCCTCGCCTGAATTTGGAAGTATAATGTTCGTTAAAGTAATCTTAGTATAGTACATCAGGATATTATGATCATGATATAGTATTTCATCAGCCTTTTAAACAGTCACATTAATTAATATATCCAACAGAATACACCACTAACCTTTTTAAAACAATACATTTAATTAAATCACATAAAATTATAGAATGACAAGCAGTAATATTTTTTTTATTATATTTGTTGTTTGAGGTAAAAAGTTGTTGATCATTGGTGTTCAGGAGGAAAAGTTAATCCTTCCGTTCGAACCTAATAGTACCTGGAAGCTATAAAGTAATAAAGGAATCAGGCAGGATTTACATGGGTTCAAATCTAATACCTTTGTACGTATAACATAATACATTGGATCATACAAAGGTCTTGCATATGTACCCACGTTGCAATCACCATCACCTCTTTCTTATCAAAACACACAATATATTCACACATATAACACAAATATAAACCATTCACTTATACGTCACGTCATGTTAGTCTTGAACAACTTACCTTCTTTTGTTCTGATGACAACTTACCTTCTTTTGTCTTGTATTGGATCCAGGAATGAGATGAGACGCTACGTTGACTCAGGAGGTGGTGGAGGAGGAATATGAGAATTATCAAGGAAATAGTGTAGTGTAGAA
>JAXIVD010009146.1:10000-15000 GCA_036785275.1 Cancer borealis | reverse complement strand
ACCAGATGAATGAACCACCAGATGAACGAACCAGCAGATGAGCGAACCAGTAGATGGACGAGCCACTCTAGGTATTCACATTCACAAAGGTTATTCATTAAAGATTATCCACAAGAGGCGAGGCAGAATAGCACGTGTACTTAAAGATCAGACCTTAGTGATCATCTGGTAAAGGTTAACGCTAATAATTAAGGCCACGTGATCAATGCATTAAGAACCTCATTAACGATGCCTGAATTATTTAGTATTACCATTAAGCTTTAAGTCCGGAGTGCTGAGATCACCTTTACGCTACCTGATGTACGAGGAAATTGCTTTACGTTTAATCACACTTTAGTAAACTGTAATTATGACGCTAATTGTACATGGTGCCGACAC
This sequence comes from Cancer borealis, assembly GCA_036785275.1. Lineage (NCBI taxonomy): Eukaryota > Metazoa > Arthropoda > Malacostraca > Decapoda > Cancridae > Cancer > Cancer borealis. The sequence goes on along the minus strand of JAXIVD010009146.1, from coordinate 14,622 downwards.
TAAGGGAGGTGTGCGGGTCAGGGAAGGGGAGCAAAGGGTCGGGAGGGAAGGGGAGGTAAGGGTCAGGAGGGAAGGCGGAGGAACGTGAGGGTCGAGGTGATTTACATGAGAGGAGGGAAGGAGGTACCTCAGGAAAAAGATTGAGCTACTGAAGAAGAAAAAAAAAAGAAAAAAAAAAGACATGAATTACGTTAGAAAAATTACCTATTCATCTAGAAGTAAAGAATTATAAGAAGGGGAAAAATTCACTGCCGGAAGACCAAGACCATTAAACTTACCCTATAAAAAATACCTGTTTAGTTAAAAAAAAAAAAATAATAATAATAATGAATTAAAAACAAGAGATGGAGTATAGCGTACCGCCCGAGGAAGAGGAAAGACTCGCTTAGCTGAGAAAAAGGAGTGCATTACCTCAACCAAGAAAGATTTAACCACGGATACAAAAGAGGTGCTTTAGCCGGGGGGAAGCAAAAACATTTCATCTCAGGAAAAGGACACGAATTTCCCGCCAAAACTTCTTATCTTGCAAAATAAAGATGATTAAACAAAGGTAAAAGAAACATGCTGACCACGACCTCTGCGAGTGAAAGGAAAATATACACGATAAAATAAATAGATAAGTAAAGGTGAAGGGGTGACTGGGCAAGATGAGGCCTTGAGATGCACCTGCCTGGCCTCTCACCTGACCTTCCCACCCTTACCTGGCCATACCAATAGCCGCCTCCCGCTCCTCCCCCCAGCGACACCTGCCTCTTCCTCTACCTCTACCTCTTCCTCTTCCCTTTCTCCTCATCAATCATACATGTTCGTTACCGTCTACTTCATACGATATTTATGTGTCTGTGATATGTATTGTCATTTCTAGTGAGGTAATATTATGATTGAGCTTTACAGTATAATTTTGATTCGATATAATGTAACTTTGCTATTTCTATCCCTTTCAGCGATTTTCAATTAATTTCTAACTCCTTTATAATATGCATTAATACTGTATTATCTGTCGATGGCAGGACAAATCACAATAGAATTACAAATAGTTGGTGTGTTCTGTATTCGAAGCCTTTGTCTAATTTTAATGCCGACACTTTCATCTATAACAGCATTGCATTGTTGTAGTATTTCTGTGAGTTGCAGTCAATCACGTTATCGAATCCTTCATGACTTTGATGTTCATTCTCATTCCTCGTAGTACAAATGCTTCAATAAACACAACTCTATATTATTTCCTAACATGTGTCATTTTCCTACAAATTCTATCAACTAACCTCTTAATCCCAATACTAAAAGGTCATTTCGCTTCCTTAACCTTCCTTCATATGTATTCTAGGATGGTAAAGACAATTCCAGCGGTACTTTGAGCTTGGTGTGTTAGTCTCTCTTAGTATGCTGTGTGGAGGCAGGGAAGGGTCACCGCTGTCGTCTTCTAACTTTGCCGCGGGTAAGCCAAACAACTTTTTCTCCGGTTACTATTATTTTTGTTGGGGGGAGGGATGAAGAATTTAGGCGTTTTCGTGTTAAGGCGTGAAAGGGCGCGGCAGATGGATGTGTGTGACTTATGTGAGTTTGTTATTTTCTGCAGTTTTTATTTTTTTCATTTTTAGGGAGTATATATTTTTTTTTAGTTTGTTTATCCGTTGTTTTTATTTAATTGAATGATAAATATTACTATTACTATTATTATCATTATAATTTTCATTATTAAACGCTGTTAGTCAAAAAGCTTCACTAACACATCCACTTTAATTTTCAGCATTATATAAACTAACTCAATCATCATTATAATGTTTCAATCCTCACCATTCACCTCAACTTCCACATTCTCTCCTCATCTTCCAACCAAAATTATATAAAAAAAATACGTTTCACTTTCCAACATTTCCTGCTTCTCCATTTCCTCGTCTTCCTGCTTCTCCTCCTTTCCCCTTTTCCTCCCACGAGTAATACCTCGCTTCCCATTCTACAAGCTGCACCTTTACCAAAAATTCCGGTGCACTTTACGGCAAAATTCTGCGGGAAAAACTATGTTACCCTTAAGGGGAGAAAAAACCCAGCAATGTCGCCACGCCAATGAACACAAGGAATCGATATATAGTGCAGATTCGCCTCGGCCACAGAGGAATTAATGCTTCGGCTTCAGGATCATCACCACGTTGGATGATTTTCATTATTAACGACGAGAATCTGTTATATAATGCAAGGGAGGGGAAGGAGAGATTATACGCCTGCCAGGAGAGAGAACAGGAGGTGGTACAGGAAGAGATGAAGAATGGCGAGAGATAGAGAGAGGGAGAGAGAATTAGAGAGGAGGAGAAAGACATAGTTTTCAGAGATCAAATGAGAATCTGTATGTCTATTTTCATCTGGTTTTGATTGAAAATATTGAGTCTATACTGGTTTGCACTTTGAACAGATCAGTTTCAAGGATTATCTCTCTCTCTCTCTCTCTCTCTCTCTCTCTCTCTCTCTCTCTCTCTCTCTCTCTCTCTCTCTCTCTCTCTCTCTCTCTCTCTCTCTCTCTCTCTCTCTCTCTCTCTCTCTCTCTCTCTCTCTCTCTCTCTCTCTCTCTCTCTCTCTCTCTCTCTCTCTCTCATATCAGCTCATCTCGTGAAATAGTCGTACCGTGCATTAATGGCACCGTAATTATTGAATAAGCTCTCAACAATAGTAGCGCGATGCAAATTAATTACTAGGTTTACAATGACCTTAATCCACACTTGTACGATGCAGGTATTCGCTTAGTTTTGGAGGCAACAGTCACTCTGATTAGTATGAGGGACAACTCACTCTATATGACTCATTGGGGACATATGGGGGGGTACTTTTTTTTTTCTCTCTCTCTCTCTCTCATACTTCAAATTCAATAGTTTTCTCAGTTAGTCAGTTCAATCATCAGTAACAATGAGGTTTTAGCTGTAAGGGGATTATTTGACATTGAATTATATATCGCCTCTGCTTCATATATACTGTTACGGAATGTGTGTAGTTGGGTAGTTGTTTTGATAGTGTTTTACATACGAGTTGTAATTTTAAACAGATGAACACTTGATGCAATGTATTCCTGCCACAAATAATCTTACAGTGAATAAAACGCAGCTTATGTAGTTTGATGTAAAATACCAAAATAGTGTTGGTGGTGAGACTAGTAGTATTGAGGTCCAGAAATACATATCAGTGCGCCAGAAATGCGACAGGAAAGAAAAATAAAGTCCAAAATGTACACTACTAGAGGGGAAAAAATCATTGGATGTATTTCATATTACGTAGAGGCATGAACACTTTCTGGTAATGGAAAGTTGGGTGTAGAAACCAATATGAAATCCTACCTCGATATTTAAAACTTCGGCAAAGGAAAATGCAGAAGGAATATAAATGTGAATTGAAAGTAATGCGTAAATTGGTATAGTGTGCTGGAGCCCTCGATTGCTGGGGTGAGTTTGAAGGGGCGAGTGAAGCAGCGAATTTAAGAGGAACTATCGATGCAAGACAAAAATGGAATAACTGTTGGGAAATATTTCCTTTCCATTCAACACGAACGGACGGCTGCGAGAGAACCGAGGAGGGAAAAAAAATCGAAAAAAAAAGTTAGCAAATTAAAATCGAATGAAAATGTGAACAAACTATGAGGAAATTTCTACACAGGAATGCAGTAAAACGTTTTTTTTTACGATACTGAGATGAACCTGTAGGATATTCAATGTGTGTGTGTGTGTGTGTGTGTGTGTGTGTGTGTGTGTGTGTGTGTGTGTGTGTGTGTGTGTGTGTGTGTGTGTGTGTGTGTGTGTGTGTGTGTGTGTGTGTGTGTGTGTGTGTGTGTGTGTGTGTGTGTGTGTGTGTGTGTGTGTGTGTGATGGGTGAAGTTCAAAGAGCAATGCAATGTGAGTGAGATGAGTGTTAGGATGTACCAGTAAGCCTCAGATCAAAGGCAGGGCAGACCATGTTAAATACTAGACGTGTGTTGAGAGGCTGATGTGTGTGAAACAAGTCAAAAACGGAGCTGGGGGAATAAATAACTATGATGAAAGAGAAAGAAAGAGAAAGAGAGAGAGAGAGAGAGAGAGAGAGAGAGAGAGAGAGAGAGAGAGAGAGAGAGAGAGAGAGAGAGAGAGAGAGAGAGAGAGAGAGAGAGAGAGAGAGAGAGAGAGAGAGAGAGAGAGTTGGAGCCATTGTAAAAACCTTAATGATACTGTCAGACCAACGTTGTTTTTTCGTTCATGATAGTGCGGGAGAGAAAAAAGAAGTTTATACTTAGAATAGCAATTTGTTATGTAAGATAAATGAAGGAATAATTGATATGACTCAGGTTCAAAAAAATGTTGAGGTAAAGGTGAACACTACATGGATAAAGTAATAATAATAATAATAAATAATAATAATAATAATAATAATAATAATAATAATAATAATAATAATAATAATAATAATAATAACAACAATACATAACCACCACCAATACTACAACTAATTGAATACATATAACAAATAAATATTCCAGTCCTATTTCTATTTCCCTGATACAGTATTCCTTTTTCATCAAAGTGAAACCAGATTTTGCGGTCGCCACTGTATTTGTTGATTTTCATTAACATTCTTTTTATGTAATGATTATTTACGCAGCCAGCACA
>JAXIVD010009146.1:0-5000 GCA_036785275.1 Cancer borealis | reverse complement strand
CATATATCAGAAACAAAATAGGGCCAAGTACTGAACCCTGTGGTACGCCACTTTTTACGTTTAACCATTGAGAGGAGACACCGTTTAAGACTACTCTCTGTTTACGTTCAGAGAGCCAGTCCTGAAGCCAATTGTAGATGCTACCAGAGATACCGTGAATCTTTAGTTTGTTAAGCAATCGTTGATGGGGAACTTTATCAAAGGCCTTTTGAAAATCCAGATATATGATATCTACTGCTCTGCTTTCATCGTACGTGTCAAAAACATTGTAAAAGAAGTCTAATAAGTTAGTTAGACATGAACGTTTATTACGGAAACCATGTTGTGAGGGTTTAATTATATCGTTGTCTTCAAGGAATTTCACCATATTGTCACGAATGATTGTCTCCATTAATTTACATACTACTGACGTCAGACTGATTGGCCTATAATTTCCGGGTTGTGACTTGTCTCCCTTTTTGAAGATTGGGGTTACATTAGCACGTTTCCAATCTGATGGAACTTTACCAATCCTTAAGGATTTATTGAATATGATTGCAAGCGGTTTACTGATCTGATGCTTGACCTCTTTCAAGATTTTCGGGGAAATTTTATCTGGTCCAGGGGTTTTATTATTTTTCATCTTATCGATTTTTTGTTCAACGTCATTTTCTACGATGAGTAAATCATTTAAGAAGTTTTCGGTTCTTCTAGTCTCGAGTGGTTGAAACGATGAACAATCCTCTTCTGTAAATACGGATGCAAAAAAGTTGTTTAGGATTGTAGCCATTTCATTTTCGTCGTTTGTGTGATTTCCTTGTCCTTTAGTAAGTGGACCGATATTACAGGTAAGGGCTTTTTTACTCTTAACAAAACTATAAAATTCTTTAGGATTAGATTTACATGATTCCGCTATATATTCTTCAAGGTTATTCTTGCTGCGCTTTATTAGTCTCTTAGTTTCGCGTATTAGTCTCTTAGTTTCGCGAGGAGGAGGAGGAGGAGGAGGAGGAGGAGGAGGAGGAGGAGGAGGAGGAGGAGGAGGAGGAGGAAGATAAAACCAAGAGCAGTAATTTCAATCTAATTATACTTTGTAACATACTTTGCATAATTGTAATGAAGAAAATTACTAATAATTCGGTTGCATAAAAAATTGGGGAAAAGTTACCTTGAAATTTTCTTCCCAATAAGTATCAGAATTTCATAAATAACATCTGGAAGGGATCGAAGGAATTACTGATAAGAAGAGAACATACAGACTGGAAAATGGAAGAAAAAAAAAATCTTAAAAGAAGAAATAAAAACTCTCTGAAACATCATAAATCATAGTTCTTCATCTTATCCCATTCCGCGAAACACGAATCACACACAAACACATACAAAGAAAACCAAAATAAGAGAACATTAATAATAATAAGAAATAAAAAGAAAGCAGAAGCCGGCAGGAAGTAGAAAAATATAAAAGGGAAACGAAGAAGTCTCGTATCAAGTTGAAAAAAGAATGATGAGCGTGTGTATGCTGGAGGCCACGAGGGAAGCTAGATGACAGGGTTGGGTTGCGGAGTAATGGATTCTGTGAGGGTCAGGAGAGGCGGTGACACGCTCGCCACGCCACCATACAGAGGAGGAGGAGGAGGAGGAGGAGGAGGAGGAGGAGGAGGAGGAGGAGGGGCACTTGGGTAAAACTCCCCCATGTAAATCGTGTATTTTTCAACTAAAGTTTTGCAAAGGATATATCACAGATTGTCTCCCTTGCCTACCTCTTCCTTTTTATTCCTTGTTATGTTTTCAAGTATTGTTAATCTGAAGAAAAAAAAAATCAATCCATGGCATTGTTCCTATTTTGGGGTCACTTCTGAGCGCATCATCCTTCACTGAATGCCATCACAACACCACTCTGAACACTCAATAACTCTGTATGACCCGACTTTCAATTAGCCTTCAAGTATGCTGGATGGGCACGCTCTTTCCCCTTCCCCTACCGAGCCACGTCAATGGTGAAGTGATGAACAAGTAGCTTCTGGCAACCTGATTGACCATTGCAAGGGAAGAAAGCGTTTGATTGGTAGACCGAGGGTGAAGGTTGACGTGGCTTATCCGTCAAGATATTCAGAAAAGGTGCAAGTCCCTCTGACGCAACGCCTCGTACATATGTGTCAGATTAGTGATACAAGTGTTATAGTGAGCCACACCTGATCCCACCTGATCCCCACCTACCCACTTTGAATCACACCTCCTGACATGACAGACTGGCTCATTTATATATTCTGTAGGAGCTGCACATCGCCGGCGTGGCCCTGAGTGGCAGCTGAATATGGGTTGTGGGCCTCGTGGTCAACATTCTGAAGAAATGAAAGCCCTCGAGTCTTAGTACGTTATGTAAGCATTATCATTCCACCCACAGGAGGAAAGTTATATTTACATAAGGCACAAAAATACCACTTAAAAGTACTCCACGTCGTGCGAGTGTCACGGTACACATAAGAAAAGTACATAACCCGCCGTCCGTCACAAGGTATACATGGTGTGTTGTGTGCACGGCTACCGGCAACCCTAACATTATATGACACAAGTTACACCGGGAACACACAAGTCACAGTGTAAATACAAAAAGTGTGAATCTTGCAGCTCCGTCTTAAATAAGCCTCGCCGGCCAAGCGCAGTACGACCGTAGAAGTGAAAATGCAAATATGTTTTACTCGGAATCCTTCCCTCCCGCATGTGATTGCAGGTTACAGCTTCTGCTTTGTATTCACGCTGCCGTGGCCGCCTCCCTCACAATTCAGGCGACCCGCGGACCTTGTTATTGCTTGAATTAATGGCTTGACGCTGCTGCCCTGGCCCTCCCGCCCTCCCGCCCTCCCTCTGTCGCGGTGATCCTTGCCACGCTGTCCTGACGCCGTGTGGAGCTCCATGTGGCATTCATCTCCATAAGGCCGAAGCGATGGCGGTGATTACTAATTCTGACCCTAATGTTCGTACCGGCTGACTGCGGGGTGATTACGGGGAGCAACGAGGGGGGAAGAGTGAGAGAGTGTGCTGGGTGTGGGAGAAAGATCTACGTAAGTGCCAGATGAAGTGGAAGGTGAGGGTGCCAAGGAAAGGATGTAGGTGCTAGGTGAAGGGGAAGAGAGGGTACCCAGCGGGAAACGAGATAAAGGTGCCAGCAGAGGGGAAAGACGAGGGTGCTGGCCGAGGGTATTATGGCAGAGGCTTCCACTGAGATTTTCCAGGTGAAGCGGAACGAGGGGACGTCAGGTAAGTGTGGTGGTGTGGCGCGGGCGAGCCATACACATTAAGACACTGCAGCCATGTTTAAAAGATTATATTATTATGATTGTGAGTTGTAGGTGTTACTCATGTCTCTCTCTCTCTCTCTCTCTCTCTCTCTCTCTCTCTCTCTCTCTCTCTCTCTCTCTCTCTCTCTCTCTCTCTCTCTCTCTCTCTCTCTCTCTCTCTCTCTTTCTGTGTGTGTGTGTGTGTGTGTGTGTGTGTGTGTGTGTGTGTGTGTGTGTGTGTGTGTGTGTGTGTGTGTGTGTAGCCAACATTGGACCTTCTCACCATTAGTCTCTAGAACGAAACACAATTTACCGCTTCATTCAACCTTTCTGAAACAGATGAATCGACATTGAATCTATACATTTTTTGGGGGGTAAGAGAGGGATTTACATCACACACACACACACACACACACACACACACACACACACACACACACACACACACACACACACACACACACACACACACACACACACACATACATATATACTGAAATCAAACTGAAATTGAAACAAGGTTGTCAACTATTAATTAAAAAATACGATCTTTTGTTCAACGTATCTTTCCATCCCTCTCTTCATTCTACGGACTGGCGCGTTCAGGGTTTCCACGGACAGAGCCGATTACTACTACATACATACATACATACATACAAACATACATACATACATACATACATATAGTGTTGGGGGGAAGGGAAGGCTTCGAAGCTCGGTCTGTGGTGATTAAATTAACGTTTCTTTGCACCGCTTGGCAATGTAGTGACGGAATAAAAAATGTGATGCGTGATGCAATTAGAGTTGATTAATTTGTTATTATGGGAAGGGAAAGGAAGGGTAGTTTTATTATTCTATTACCGAGTTATTATTGAATTACGATGGCGGAGAGAGAGAGAGAGAGAGAGAGAGAGAGAGAGAGAGAGAGAGAGAGAGAGAGAGAGAGAGAGAGAGAGAGAGAGAGAGAGAGAGAAAAAAAAATAAGAAAGAGAGAGAGAGAAAGAAACACACACACACACACACACACACACACACACACACACAGAGGGAAACTGACTAAAACACTACATAAACTAAATCAAAAACTCACTCACATTTCACACTCGCCAAGAAAACAAAACAAACTGAATCGTAGGCAAGAAAACACTGCCATCAAACACACTCCCTTCCCCTTCAACACATACAGCGCTCCGACACACAGCAAAAAAAAAGAAGAAAAAAAGAGAGATAAAAACGAAAAGAGAAAAACACTTCAACTCATCAGTGGTATCAACAACAACAACTACTACTACCACTACAACTACAACAACTACTACTACCACCACTACCACAAAGGGAACAACGGTAAAAGCAACACTAAGGATGGAAATATACGCAGAAAATTCAGCTCTAAATCTCAGCCAGCCAATGAACTATTTATGGGTGAGTAAAGAGAGGGAAAAATATTATATTCACGTACGATGTTTATACACACACACACACACACACACACACACACACACACACACACACACACACACACACACACACACACACACACACACACACACACAGAAACACACACACACACACACTTGGCACAATTTACATTCCATCAGACACACTTCACCTTCCCTCGCTCCGCCTAAACTCGGTCTGCGTTGTAATGTAAACTAGACTTGACGTTCACAGTTTACGCCAACAAAAGCCTTCTGTTTACTCACGCCTTAAGACACACCTTAAAAGCCTTGCCCGCGTTAACCT
>JAXIVD010009145.1:0-15000 GCA_036785275.1 Cancer borealis | reverse complement strand
TAGTAGTAGTAGTAGTAATAGTAGTAGTAGTAGTAGTAGTAGTAGTAGTAGTAGTAGTAGTAGTAGTAGTAGAAGTAGTAATAGTAGTAGTAGGCATCTATCAGCTCACAACCTTCTCTCTGATTGCCAGTATGGTTTCCGTAAAGGCCGATCTACTGGTGATCTTCTTGCTTTCCTAACTGAATCTTGGTCATCCTCTTTTAGGAACTTAGGTGATACCTTTGCTGTCGGCCTTGACATACCGAAAGCCTTCGATAGAGTCTGGCATAAATCTTTAATTTCTAAACTACCCTCCTACGGATTCTATCCTTCTCTCTGTACCTTCATCTCCAGTTTTTTTTCCGACCGGTCTATTGCTACTGTAGTGGACGGTCACTGTTCTTCTCCGAAGACTATCAACAGTGGTGTTCCTCAGGGTTCTGTCCTATCACCCTCTCTCTGTCTATTATTCATCAATGATCTCCTAAATCTGACTCAATGCCCTATCCACTCCTATGCTGATGACACCACCCTGCATTTTTCAACGTTGTACAACCGACGCCCAACCCAACAAGAATTAAATGACTCAAGGCGAGATGCTATAGGACGCTTAACTTCTGATCTTTCATTAGTTTCTGATTGGGGCAGAGCAAACCTTGTTTTGTTCAATGCCTCAAAAACTCAATTTCTACAACTATCTACTCAACATAACCTTCCAGATAACTATCCCCTCTTCTTGAACGACACTCAACTTCCCCTCTCCTCCACATTAAACACACTCGGTCTATCTTTTACTAAATATGTAAACAGGCAATTTCATATCTCTACTCTTGCTAAATCAGCTTCCAAGAAGTTAGGTGTCCTATGGCGTCTGCGTCCATTTTTCTCTCCCTCTCAGCTGCTTGCTCTGTACAGGGACCTTATCCGCCCATGTATGGAGTATGGCTGTCATATCTGGGGGGGCTCAACTCATACAGCTCTTTTAAACAGGGTGGAGTCCAAAGCTTTTCGCCTCATCAACTTTCCTCCTCTAACTGACTGTCTTGACTCTTTAAGTCACCGCCGCAATGTTGCATCTTTATCTATCTTTTACTGCTATTTTCATGCTGATTGGTCTTCTGAACTTGCTAACTGCATGCCTCCCCCCCTTCCCGCGGCCTCGCTGCACAAGACTTTCTACTTCTTCCCATTCTTATTCTGTCCATCTACCTAATGCAAGAGTTAACCAGTATCTTCACTCTTTCATCCCTTACACTGGTAAACTCTGAAACTCTCTTCCATTGTCTGTTTTTCCATCTGCCTATGACTTAAACTCTTTCAAAAGAGGAGTGTCAAGACACCTCTCATACTAAATTGAACTGCCCCCCCTGTTTTTTATTTTTCCTACTATCTTCTTTACAGGTTGTGGCGACAAGCGGGATTATTTTTAATACTGAATTTTTTTTTCCCCTTAGCCGGTACCCTTTTAATGTAAAAAAAAAAAAAAAAAAATAGTAGTAGTAGTAGTAGTAGTAGAAGTAGTAATAGTAGTAGTAGTAGTAGTAGTAGTAGTAGTAGTAGTAGTAGAAGTAGTAATAGTGATATTAGTAGTAGTAGTAGTAGAAGTAATAATAGTGGTAGTAGTAGTAGTAGTAGTAATAGTAGTAGTTGTATTATTATTATTATTATTATTATTATTATTATTAGTAGTAGTAGTAGTAGTAGTAGTAGTCAATCAATCAATATACTTTATTTCATAATATATGTACAAGACATATATTACATGAACACAAGTAGTCATAATAATTATTTAATAATAATAAATAACCTACTCATATTTTTTCTAGCTACTGATTCTATAATATACGTATATAAAAAAAAAAATCTTATATGGGATTAAAAACCAAAAAATACACACGGTCCCCTTCTTTCCTCATGTGTCTGTATCCACTGAATCCTTGATGACAGAACGTCCATGTCTTCACTACGAGGCACAGAAAACGGCTACAGTGGCGCATGCGAGAGTCCTCGCGCATCTCCTTGCCTTGGTGTCGCAGTTGCCAATAGCGAATTTTTCGTTCTTGTAGAATGCACTTCTCAGCTTTTGCTGTTATCCTTTTCTGCCCTGCGTTCGGTAGCGCCTCCCGCATCGATCATGAGCCGAGCTTAGCCAATCACAACGCCGCGTTTCGTAGCGATGGCATCGATGTCATCGATATGCATCACTATGGTCTCAGAGCATGTGCCGAGGGGACTTGGACTGAGACTGGTAGAGTGTTTTTTGTTTACATTTTAGCCGCAGATTCTTAGATTTCCACTGTCGGAGACGTTTAAGCTAAGTTTCTGATCTGTCAGAGACTGAGGTTCACCCAGGAACAATGTACTAAGGTCTTTTGAAGTTGTAGAATAAGTAATTAAGACAGTGAAGTCAATACATTCGTGTATATGATGAAGTAAGACAGTTTAATATCGCCATCTCGGTAATCAGGAATTGGTCTTACAACAGATGGTCAAGAAACGCCCTAAAATCTGACTATTGATAACACATCACCTACTGTACCTAACTGTCTACATACAGACGGAGGCGATATAAAAATTGACTGTAAGTAATAACCTCGGTAAAAGACACTAATGTTATCTCCATATTATTCCTCAACTACTTTCATTTAAAATGTTTACACAGTGCAGTCTCCCAAACATGTACGTACATAGTTTTCTACATACTTGTATTCATTGATGTATATGGGTTTGTGTCTTGAATGTTTGTTTATAATCTAAGATTAATCTATTGTATTTTACAAGTCAATAAATTTTCTTGGTTTTCTATCATGTTTACCTAAAAAGACATTACTTTTTAAGTAAATTACAACAATAATTTAATATGAATATTCAGATGGTTTGGACACCTGAAAAGACTGGGTGAGTTGCCAAGAAGGATGTACAATGCTGGGATCATCTTCTGGGTCACGTAATCCTACTATTGCCACTTAGAAAACAATATGAAACAAAGCTCATAAAAAAAATACAACTATTTTTATTAATTGAAAAGTTAGAATCAAGAACGGATAAATTTTTATTTAGGTTAGGTTAGGTTATTTTCTTAAGCAATTTACTGTCGAGCAATTTATAGTTTGAGAAATTATTTCTTGAGCAATTTACTGTCGAGCAATTTACTTCGAGAAATTTACCTAGATTCAGGCTATAATATGACAATCAGGAAAAAAAATCTAAAGTAAAATGCCTAACTTTTGGGTAATTAAATAAAAAAAGCTTATATAACGGAACCTAACTGAGTCAAACCGTACCTAGCCAAACCTAATCTAACCATAACCTAACGTAACCTAACCGGTATTAATTTATATCATCAGAATCTCTAGAGAATTCAGAGCTGTACTTTTGCATTACCTGTTGCATTTTGATAAGATCTTATTCCAAATTCTGTCGCAAATTCTTAGTTTGTGAGATATTCATTATTTTCTGTGACATCTCTTCGAAAAGTAATAAGGAAAAAAATCTAAAATAAAATGCCTAACTTTTGGGTAATGAAATATAAAAAGCTTATATAACCGAACCTAACCGAGCCAAACCGTACTTAGCCAAACCTAATCTAACCACAACCTAATGTAACCTAACCAGTATTAATTTACATCATCAGAATGCTCTGAAAATTCAGAGCTGTACTTTTGCAATACCTGTTGCATTTTTATGTTTTCTTAATCCAAATTCCGTCGTAAATTCTTAGTTTGTGAGATATTCAATATTTTCTGTGAGATCTCTTCGAAAAGTAAAGTTTAGTTTCGTTTTAACAAGGTTCTGATATTTGTCAATGTAGGTTAGGGTTTTGGTTAATTTATGTTATGTTATGTTAGGTTTAGGGAAAGATTCGTAAGACGACCCAGTCTTTTTTTGACAGCAATTTTTTCTGATAGATTTTGATGTGTTTTTAATTAATCAGATGTTTGTTATGCCAAGCAATTTTTTTTCCTCAAGGTAAAAATTGCCACAAAAAAGTCAGATTAATTCGAAACCATCAAAATCAATAGGAGAAAAATTTCTTTCAGTAAACCTAAGCAAACCTAATCAAAACTAATCTAACCCAAGCAAATCTAAGTAAGACTAACCTAACTAAACCTTCTTTAACCAAATCAGGTAAAGATTCGTAAGATGACCCACTCGATATCTCGTTATCTTTATAATGCACTGCAAATTCAACCTCAGATACTTGTTCAGATAGGTTAGGTTAGGTTTGATTATGTTTGCTTAGGTTAGGTTGGTTAATTAGGTTTGCTTAGGGTTACTGAAAATATTTATTTTCTTATTGACTTTGATGGTTTGAATTAATTTCACTTTTTTGTGGCAATTTTTACCTTTGGGAAAAAATGCATTGCATAACAAAACAAACATCAGATTTATTCAAAACACAAAATTTATCAGGAAAAAAATTGCTTTGTCCAAAAAACAGACTGGTTCGTCTTCAAAAAACTATACCTAGGTTAATTTAGAAGCTATCAAATGTTCTCTATGAGCAAGAGTAGGGAGTTGGACGAATTGCAGACATTTTATTTCGTATACAGACTCCATAATGGTGAAGATGTAAAATTATACCCCATAACCTAACATAACATAACCGCCTGAAACCTTTACAGACGTGTTGAGTACACTAGATGTATAGTATGTGTATGTACGACTTCATATTTATATCGATATCGTCGAAGCAGTAGTTATGCAGAAATAACAAACTATTTACTGACAATCATTGTATTTTGTCTTCTCCCAAAAAACCCGCATTCCCACAGGTCCCCAGAATTGTTGGGGGTTGATGAGGATGTCTTATTAGATATGCATTTGCGACGAAAATCAATGTCAAAATCGTTCGAAATGGATCATTTTTTATACGAAAAGTGTGTTATTTACATCCAAGTGCATTGGGAGAGCTAAAAATTTACCAGCCACACAATCACCTACGCTATATCAGTACTCTCACAAGAGTTTACGGCTTCTTTTATCTCCTCACATCTTCTTGCCACCTAAATACTGTATTTACTGCGGCTATAATTGCTCCAGACTCTATTATATGTTAATCAGCAAGTTTTTTCTACGGCGATAAAGGTGCCCATGAAGAGGGTGCGCCGCCATGTTGGCTCAATCAGCTGATTTTCTCAACACTAAAAAAAAAAAAAAAAAAACATAGCGACGTCGCTATGTGTCCAATATCGTTCGGTGGGCAAATTCTTCACCCCCCCACCTCGCTGAACGCTGGGCTGGTCTTGTGTGTGTGTATATATATATATATATATATATATATATATATATATATATATATATATATATATATATATATATATATATATATGTATATATATATATATATATATATATATATATATATATATATATATATATGTATATATATATATATATATATATATATATATATATATATATATATATATATATATATATATATATATATATATAATACACACACACACACACACACACACACACACACACACACACACACACACACACACACACACACACACACACACGAGTATATAGGTGTAAGAGACATTTAGGAGTGTATGAGTAGATCGTGCGGTGATAGCACACACACTAAGTCCTTTCTTGAATGGAGGTTAGCGTGAGGTTATTTTATTTTATTTTATTTTATTTTATTTTATTTTATTTTATTTTTTTGCTTACGGATGGACTTCTTCCTTTATTTGCGATACCACACAGCCAAAAACAGAGAAATAAATGTAAACTAAAATAAAAAGCAGCAATGGAACTCTTTTCCGATAACAAAAAAATAAAACAGGTTATGTATGTACCGTAGCCTGTGAGGAATTTGGAAAAAAAAAAAACTAAAGGAAATATAATATAAAGTGTCGCCTGCTGTGTCGCAGATTCCTCATATATATATATATATATATATATATATATATATATATATATATATATATATATATATATATATATATATATATATATATATATATATATATAAAATAACCCAAAAGGGGAAAAAACAGAGGGATGAACCTCTTCATCTCCGTTACCTCACTATAAATATCCAAAACCGGAAATACAATGCTTCACTAAAAGAAAGAAAAAAATAAACTAAATGATTAGGTTTGTGTGGCTGGGTCCGAGGGCTGGGTGTTAGGCGTGACAGTCTATTGTGGAGGTGTAGCCTGCTGTTGTTCATGCCAAGCCCTGTAGTGCTGCATTGAACACAAGCCAGGATGACCATCACATCCTGGACAGTGATACCTGGTGTCTTTGCGTGTTGGGTAGCACACCTTGCACCTCTTCCTTTTCCTTCCCTCAAAAAATATGAACTGATGAGTGTTTCTTACTACTCTCTCCTTATGGACATTTGGTGTGTTTACATTAGCAAGCACTGCAGCGCCAAGATTGTGTTGGAGCAGGAGCTCTCTTGACACCTCCCTTATATAAATGAAAAACTCTACACTGCTGCTGCTGTGTGCAGACTTATAAGCAATGAATGAATTTAGCAGCATCCTGAACATGAAATGAATGCCTAGCTTCTTGAACCATGCTAGACTTCCTATGGCTCTCATAAGGCTCAAGCATTTAATCTGCATAGTCTACACTCCCCATTTTTTTATTATATTTTTCTACTTGCAGTGGTTTATTGTAGAACACTGTTTTCCCACCGAAGTATGTTTTTGTTTTCTCCACAACATTTGCTTCATACTTGGTGGACAAGAGACAGATTTCCCTCTTGTCTTGCCATTTCACTAACAAGGTATTTCCTTTCCTTGCAAACAAAGCCTGATTTTTTTTCTTCAAGTTGTTCTTGTTGCACTGCTTTGGGTGGCCCTCTCCCTTGCCTGATTACACCCGTCAACAATGTTGCTCGAGTTTGTAAATAGTCAGATAACTTCAGGCTGGTGTACCAATTATCAGTTATGATGTGTCTGCCTTCATCAAGCAGGTCACCAAGGACTTTTACAACAATTCTCTCTGATACAGTAAGATGAGAAGCATTTGGGGCGTCAAGAGCGAATGTATCTTTTCCATAGTATAGCATGAAATTCCATGAATATCCCTTCCACTGTTCATCACTTGGAGAGGCGACGAACACTTTCACACCAAACCTTGCCCTCTTACTTTTCATGTACTGGCGAAAGGCTAGTTTCCCCTTCCACAAGATCAAAGTCTCATCCACAGCTACACTCCTGCGTGGTCTCATAACCATTTGGCAGCGTTCACGTAATAGGTCTAGATATGGCTCAATGCGTGTTGCTGGACGATTCTTTCTGACAAGGCCTGTTGGAGAAAATCTCAGAAATTTCATGATACTAAAGAAGCGGTCTCTTGACATTACTTCTTTACAAAACACAGCAGGGCCAGAAAGCAGCATGTCAGTGCTCCAGTAGTACATCATTCTAGGAATAGGCATCAAAGCCATTGCCATGACAAGAGCTAGCAATGTGTACATATCATCATGTGTGACTGGGCGCCAAATAATGCTGTTCACACGACCTTGTTTCTCAGGGTGTTCAGCGATGTATTTCACAGCCCTCTCGTTCACCCATTCACATAACTTTCCTACCAAATCAACATCAAAGAAAAGCTTGAAAACATCAGTAAAAGACATGAGAGACAAATCCCCTAGTGCAGGATTCAGTCCAGAAAACTGAGAAACAAAAGCGGGTAGAGCTTCAGGACGCTTATCAGAAAACACATCCGCTCTCAACCTCCAACCATTCTCGACCTCTCTCATTTCTAGCTCAGGAACGTCAAGTTCACCATCACTCATTGAGTCAGTCATCAGCACTACTGTCTTCCTCCGTGTCTGGGGTATATTCATCCCCACTACTGTCATCAGAAAGGTTATCCATGACCAATAAGGAGGGAAAAAAAAGCAGAACAGGTGACTTATTACCATAAAGGCAGAAGGAGGCGAGGGAGTGAAGTGGTGGGTCGGCGGCAAGGGGAGTGTTACCATATGGGGGGCATTGAGTTATTTATTGTTTTATGATTGGTTGAGAGCAGAGGTGGGTGGAGCTGTAGACCTAAGTGTAGGGCATGCGAGAGACAAACGCTCTCCCTAGAACACCAAGCAAGACACAAATCCACCACAGGAAGAGATATATGAGAGTGACGCCCGAGGTGCGTCATCGCATGGCTGTACAGGCGAGCCATGACACGCGACATGCGTCATCGTAGTGAAGAGGTTAAGTATCTCAACACCATAAACTGTTCTAAAATTCTTAATAATATTTCCAACACAGAAGCCGTCCTTAATGTACGGGATATATTGTCCTATGACTGGATTATGATTCTTGATTAGTCTTTTAATATACTTTGCCTGAACTTTAGCCACATGATGATTCAGAAGTTGATTGCATCTCTCCGCTGTGATATGACTACTGGCAAAGGATGGCACTCCATACATCTGTTTCAGAGACTTGACAAATGCGACAATAAAAGTTTAAAAAATACCGGAATCATAAGTTCTAAAATGTGTTCACAAACTGACACCGTAATCGGGCTTACAGTATGCATTAAAAAGATATAATAAAGCATCTCTATTTACAAAACAAAAATCTCTTAAAATACTGTTAAAAGAAACATAAAAACAGTTTAATCTAAAGCTAACATCATCTTCATCTCTGAAATTATATAGCAAGTTATATCCCAAATATTTAAATGAATTCACAACTTGGAGCAAATCACCATTAAGAACAATATTTTGTAAACTATTATCTTTTACATCAGAAAAAATCATGCATTTTGTCTTGTTATTAATTAATAATTTCTCATCATTAATTGAAGTATAGAGTTTACCATAGAGAGTAGTAGTAGTAGTAGTAGTAGTAGTAGTAGTAGTAGTAGTAGTAGCAGTAGTAGAAGTAGTAGTAGTAGTAGTAGTAGTAGTGCTATAGTCAACGCACGGTAAGATACCAAAAATCCCCACTGTTTAGGGAGGAGCTACTCTAAGCCTGTCAGTCACTTGCTGCTGATTGGTTGACAGAGTTCAGGGAAATTCTGGAGATATAGAAGCACCTCCATAAACCATTTCCCATGTCTTTGAATATTGCCTATATTGTATTTTGAGTCATCTATCCCTCACCTTGGAAGACTGCTCTATCACATTTGATGAAAAATACGACATATGATTTAAGACAAAACAGTAAAATTGGGTGACGAGTAAAAGAAAGAAAGAGAGAGAGAGAGAGAGAGAGAGAGAGAGAGAGAGAGAGAGAGAGAGAGAGAGAGAGAGAGAGAGAGAGAGAGAGAGAGAGAGAGAGAGAGAGAGAGCGAGCCAGCGAGGGAGGGAGGGAGGGAGGGAGAGAGAGAGAGAGAGAGAGAGAGAGAGAGAGAGAGAGAGAGAGAGAGAGAGAGAGAGAGAGAGAGAGAGAGAGAGAAAAAAAGAGGGATAGATAAATAATCACATAGGTAATCAGACCAGACCACACAGATTCTAAGGTCCAAATTAAATGGAACTTTCTTAGCCTAGAGTAAATGCTTTAGAACGCTAACATGTAAACGAAGTCAGAAGCAGCATTGTTATTGTAATAATTATTTTTATTATCATTACTATTGTTATAATTATTATTATTATCATTATTATGATCATTATTATTATTGTTATTATTATTATTATCATTATGATCATTATTATTATTACTATTATTATTATTATTATTATTGTTACGAAGCCCGTAGTCCCCGCGATTAAGCCAGGTGAGGTGGCAGATGGTGGTGACGTGGTGGGGGCCGAGCGGCGCTACAGACAGATAGGACCCCGCTCTCGCCTTGACCTGGTGGTGGCTCTGGCCGCTTTGCTCTGTCCACACACTTGGATTTATACAACTACGAAGCTCGTGTGAGGATCTGTGAGTGCTTTGGCACCACAGAAGGACACTGTGCTTGCCTGTGAAGGCCTGGGTTGTATGGAGTGACTTAGGTTGTCTCGGGACTGTGGTTGTGCTGGCGGGTTGAGCATGTGAGCGGTTTGGTGCTGCCGGTGTAGGAAGTGACCTGACGGTGTATGGGGAATAAGTTTTGTCGCTCGTCTCTGTACTCTTTCCAACAAGTTTTGGTCTTTAATAGAGTTTGGTGACCAGAATTATATCGCATATTCAAGGTGTGGCCTTACAAATGCCGTATAGAGTTTTTTCATTACTTCTGGCGCTTTATGATCGAAATTTCTTGAAATTAACCCCAGCATCATATTTGCTTTCTTATGGGCAGCTTTGCACTGATCACTCCTTTCAGATTACACCAAGATTCTTTTCTCGTTTTACTTTATCGAGCTCCTGATTGCGCATTTTTTATGTAAAATTTGGATTTTTATCGCCAGTATGCATAACTTTACATTTGTCTGTATTAAAGGACATTAACCATTTTTCACTCCAATCGATTAGTTTGTTTAAATCATCCTGAATTCTATCACAGTCTTCAGTGCATATTACTTTACCGCCAAGTTTTGTATCGTCTGTGAATTATGCTACTTTTGACAACCGATTGCCTTCTAAATCATTTACATATATAATGAAGAGCGTGGGTTGCAAGACCGATCCTTGAGGTACACCACTAATTATATTACGCGCAGAGATGATCTCCTATTCCATGTGCCCCTCAATTTAGATATGAGCCATTTATCAGAAACTTAATCAAATAATTTTTGAAAATCTAAGTAAATCACATCATATGGCTCCTGGACTTTCCAACTCGTGTAAACATCATTAAAGAAGTCGAACAGATTAGTTAGACATGATTTAATACTACAACATCCGTGCTGGTTTTCCGTTATTAATATGATAAGTAATGTGTGTAGTGGCAGGACAGTCAAGGTTAAAGGAGGCATAGAGTGTCTTCTCATTAAGTAATATTTATAGTATTTCATATCACTAGTAGACACAGTAACTACGGTCCGTCGGCACGACTAGAGAAGGTAATTTGCGACACCTTAGTAAAGGATATATTATTTCTATTATACTAATGGTGGTGGTGTGGAGGGACTGTTAACAAATACCAAAAATTATGCAAGAAAAACTCACAACATTAGAAAATAGAAAACAGGATAGTTAAAAAAAAATTTTTAATGTCGCTTTTGTGTGTGTGTGTGTGTGTGTGTGTGTGTGTGTGTGTGTGTGTGTGTGTGTGTGTGTGTGTGTGTGTGTGTGTGTGTGTGTGTGTCTGTGTCTGTGTCTGTGTCTGTGTGTGTGTGTGTGTGTGTGTGTGTGTGTGTGTGTGTGTGTGTGTGTGTGTGTGTGTATAATATGAAAATGAAAAATTACACTTTAGTTAGTACTTTACTACTGGAAAACATTAAACAGAATACACACCATCAGATTCATTCCATATTTTCTACAGGGTGAGAGGAAAGGTGTCAACAAGTACTACCCTCCTGACTATGACCCCAACAACGGGAGACTCAACAAGTTCCAGGGCACGCATGCCTTACGGGAGCGTGCCCGGAAGCTGCACCTCGGCATCCTCATCATCCGGTTTGAGATGCTGTACAACATCTGGTGTGAAGAATGCAACAACCACATTGGGACTGGGGTGAGGTGGGTCAAGGTTACTTTTATCTTACTCTGGTTGTGTCTTGTAGAGTAACACATTGGAGATATATTGCCGGGTTTTTTGTGTTCCATTTAGTATCCAAACACATCCTGAGAATTTGAATTATAAATATTTCCTGTAAATTATCTGAAGTTTTCTTTCTTGAATGCATCTAAAAGTTACTCAAAAGGGAAAATGTTCGCAAATACTTTTCTTTGCTGTTGAAACATTTCTTACAATAAGTAAAACAATCACACTTATGTCAGTCAGGTTTTTGAAGGTGTCATACTTTTAGGTACAATGCCGAGAAGAAGAAGGTTGGCATGTACTACTCGACCCCAGTGTATCAGTTCAGGATGAAGTGCCACTTGTGTGACAACCACTTTGAGGTCAAGACAGATCCTGCAGTAAGTGTCATCCTTCCTCTGTTGATCTTAGGGAGTCTGGGTGGGCCGAGGGGATTTGGATGGGGGTCAGTCTCCCCAAGTCATGCTTTGTCACTGTCATTTAATAAAATTTAGATTTTGAAACAATAATGCTCTAATATCGTTAAGTTTATGCTTTTTTAAATTTCTCGTTTTGATTTTGAGTTGGCTGAGTATATATTAATGAACGTTGTTAGAATGGAACTACAATCTTGGAAGGAAACACCAACTAATTATAATTTTTCCCCAAAGAACCTTGACTATGAGATCATGAGTGGAGCGCGGTGGCAGGAGAGGCGTTGGGACCCGGCGGAGAATGAGCAGGTGGTGCCAGAGGACAAGGAGGTGAGTTCTGTGGGATCTGAGACTCACTGGCTTCACACACACATGCAATACATTATACAACATTCTATTACTGTATTTGATGGTTGATAAGATACTTCATTTTGGAAAATCCACCACAACTTTGGAAAGAAAATTCTAAAAAAATTAAGTTTAATCTGTAGCAAATGGCCAGTTCTTGATATAAACTTAGTCTTACAAGAGAACATTGCTGCCTCAACACTCTAGTTTACCTCTTTCTATCTATCTATAGTCTCTGAAACTTCACTTTATTTCTAATGCATATTTCATGCATATTTTCTGTCATGGACATCCCCCTTAGGAGACATTGCCAAAGGAAACAAGGCGTCAAAAACTATAGATTGGGATTTCAAATTTGCTGAAGAAAACTGGTGAATTAGCTTCCCCGAGGCATATTCAATTAATTCTGACTCATCACCAGAACTGTATTGAAATATGGTAAATGATTGTCATGTAACCTACTAACACCTCAATTTTAATTCCCATTTTGAATTAAACAATCTAGTTCGGATTAATATTCAAATAATAAAATTGTCACTTGTTTCTTTCTGCATAGATGGCATATTTCCATGTAATAATACTTATTTGGAATCAAAATATAATTCCTGAACTTGATATTCAAAGAGAGAAGCTGACACCTGTGTTGCCTCCGCTTCCTCCAGGTGACGCGTAAGATGGCCGTGGATGCCATGTACAAGCTGGAGCACGGCGTCGGGGACAAGGCCAAGGCAAAGGAGGTGGACCCCATCCTGAAGGAGCTGGAGGAGTTTCAGGCAACAAGATGGCATGACGACTACAGTTCAAACCAGGCGCTGAGAGCCAAGATGAGAGTGAGTGTGTGCTTACTTTCCTTACCTCAGAAACTACAGCTTTTTAACATATTGGTTTAGAGTGTTTTTGGCAAGTTAACATTTTGTTTTTCATACAATGATTGTGAATGTGTTCTGCAGTCAGGCTGAGGAAAAAACATAGCGAGCATTATTGTTACTTTTTCAGTTCAGTTCAGTTCAGGTCCTGTGTGGATACGTAACATTTTGTATTCTTCAACAATGCTATAAAAGGAGTGCCAGTGTCTTAAAGTATTGTTGAATAATGTTAATATCATGTTCTATCTTACAGAAAAAGCGTGAGGAAGCCAAAATCCAAGCAGAGAAAGACTCAGCGTACAACTTGTCTGTTCCTCTCCTGCCACCAAATGCTGAAGATGCCAAGATTGCAAAGCTTCTGCAATTCACTCAGGTACACAGACACACACACACACACACACACACACACACACACACACACACACACACACACACACACACACACACACACACACACACACACACACACACATATATGGATATTTATGTTGCAAATTTTTTATTCTTATGTCATAAGAGGTAACATTTGAATAACATTGTTTACAACTCAAATTTAGTAGCAAATTCTGATTTCAAACAAGAGTATGCATTATATATCCCTTATATAAATCATTTTACTTAACTACAAGATACAATATGGCAGACAGTTCCATTCAATTTCAGTCCAAGACCTCTGAGCAGCTGAGGAAGGAGAAGAGAGCTATCATAGACGCCCAGTCTGTCTTCACAAAACTCAAAACAAAGAAAATATCCCAGAAGACCAAGAAAGCATTAGCCAGAGAGTCACCTGACAACATTGTATCACATTCTCATAAGAATTTCAGTAACTTTAAGAATTCTTATGGAGGACATACTTTAGGAGTCATCCACAAGAAAACAGCTTTAGCAAAAAAATCAGAACAGTCAGAGAAGGAATCAGAATTGGTATTAACTCCAGAAATACCAGAGAAAGAATTACAATCAACATCAACTTCAGAGGGAGAGTTAGTTAGGTCAGACGGGGAATCAGGAGTCATCACAAGTATTAACGGGTCACAGGAAGGAATTTGCAGCAAGGAGTCGAAAATAATGAAGCAGTGTGTTAGTTCTGATGTGTCAAGTAGTAGAGGTGAAGCAGAGAAGCCACAGTGCTTAGTGAGTTATGACATGAATACAAGTGATAGTGATGATACAAGTTCCTAACTGGGATGAAAACGATTTTGTATTACTGTATAAAGATTATTTTTTTTATAAATAAGTTATTTATAAAAAAATAATCTAGATAAAAAATCTAAATAAATTGTATTCATCATATAGGGTTATTTAAAATAACCCTATATGATGAATACAATTTATTTAGATTTTTAATAAATATTTGCATCGGAAACTTGAACTCACTGTCCTGAAACTAGTACACTATGACAGTCTTCCTGTGTGTGTGTGTGTGTATTTACCTAGTTGTATTTACCTAGTTGTAATTTACAGGGTTCGAGCAGGGCTCATTATGTCCTGTCTCCATAACTATATGTATCCAACTTTTCCTTAAATGTATGCACACTGGTTGCTGTGACAACTTCTTCACTCAAGTCATTCCAAATATCCACCGTTCTATGAGGAAAACTGTACTTCTTGATATCCCTCAAACACTGACTCTTCACAATCTTCTTTGAATGCCCTCTCGTTCTTCTGTCCACACTCCCAGTTACCGTCACCAAATCCTGTCTATCAATCTTCTATGTGATTTACCATTTTGTACATCGTAATTAGATATCTTTCTCTTCTCTCCTGCAATGTTGGCAAACTCATTTTTCTCAATCTCTCTTAATAGGTTAGATCTTTCAATTCCGGCACCATCTTTG
>JAXIVD010009144.1:2500-16013 GCA_036785275.1 Cancer borealis | reverse complement strand
GTAGTGGTGGTGAAAGTGGTGACGTGGAGGTGGTGATTATGCTAGTTTAGTACAGTGACAGTGTTATGAAGGTGACGGTGGTGAGAATATGAGATGAATATGTAGAATAATCGACATAGATTAAGGTGAATGTTGTGCAAATAATCATTCTCCTTATCAGTAATGATGCCGATAATGAACCTTGATAAATATCTAACCCATTATTACCCCCCTCAACCCCTCCCTCTCTCCCTCCTTTCCTTCCTTCCTTTTCCTTACCATCACCATACTTTTTTCTCCTTTCTCCTCCGTTCACATGGTAATCCTGCAGTCGTTCCTCTCTTCCCGGTGTTCGTAGAGACCTGACCCGCCCCTTCCCAGCCCAAGCCCGTTATTTACAATCACGTGGCGTCGCTTCAATCATCTGTAATCTAGCGAGAGACTCAGTACTCGAAATGCTGCAGGATTATGATCGTGCCTCAAGCTTAGCCAGAATTATCACTGTCAGAAAGAGAGAGAGAGAGAGAGAGAGAGAGAGAGAGAGAGAGAGAGAGAGAGAGAGAGAGAGAGAGAGAGAGAGAGAGATTGTAAGAAATGGATATCTACATGGATATAAAGCCATATAGGAAGACAGTTGGATAGTTGTAGTAGTAATAGTTGTATACAGCTCATATTATTGTAAGGAATCCAACATGACCAAAGACATACATCTTATCCCTATTCCAACTCTACCTAACCTTGTCTTACTTACTATATAAATATCCTGCTATCCTTTTCTAATACCTGTTACTCTGCTCTAAGCGCCTTCAACATCACCAAACACATCTTCTACCTCCACGCAGTACTGCAACCCACCAAGTATTCATACATACATACATACATACATACATACATACATACATACATACAAGACTTGGAGGGAACGTGGGAGCGGCAGGTGTGGTGGTGAAGCTAAAGGCCAAGGTTGTGACAGTCGAGGCGTGTGTGTGGGGCTGCCGCGGGAAAATGTAGCAAACCTTTACTCGCCTGACTCTCTGCTTCCTCCCACACGCTACTGGGTTGAGAAAAAGAGATAGAAAGAGAGAGAGAGAGAGAGAGAGAGAGAGAGAGAGAGAGAGAGAGAGAGAGAGAGAGAGAGAGAGAGAGAGAGAGAGAGAGATAGAGATAGGGAACGTGTGCAAATGAACTCGCAATATTAACTGCAGTCGTGAATATTTAAAAGATTATCTGACTCCATCTAAATAACTTCCGTTCACAATGCAGTTCCTCATGGCAGGTATTTCAGGTATGCAAGCATCACCTGCACTGAGATTTACGTATACCTGTGACTGCTCTTTCGGTCTAATTTATTTTTTTCCGACAGGTGATAGTATGGCCAATTTATTCTATTTATACGGGGAAAAAAGCTGTTATTTTTTTTTTAGAGTGGTTTATGGTTTCTGCAGACTTTTATTTATAAGCCTATTATTACAATTATTAAACTATAAATGAGAGAACAAAATAAAAAAACATTGAACTCCCCGGCGGGGAATCGAACCCCGGTCTCCCGCGTGACAGGCGGGGATACTCACCACTATACTACCGAGGAAGTAACAATGAAGGACTAAAGAGGATGGAAAGACAAAATATATAAGAATAGGTAGACGAAAGAGGAATTAGAAATATATGACAACATAATAGAATGCTCAATTTCCTTATAATTGCAGCATTCATTCCCTCCGTGATGTATGTAAAGTACGTGTGTGTGTGTGTGTGTGTGTGTGTGTGTGTGTGTGTGTGTGTGTGTGTGTGTGTGTGTGTGTGTATGGTCTTTATTCCTTCTGGCCTCGTCTCGGTACCTCCAGCCTCCAGGGACGGCAGGAGATTACAGCGCGGGCTGCGGTCAGACTCAAGTTGTAACCTGAGAGTACATGTTAACTTGGTCACATGCGCTGCCTTCCCACATGTCCCACCTCCTCCCTACTACTCCTCTCCTTCCCGCACACAGCCTGACCTTCTCTCCCCGGCCCCCGCACACTTCTCTTCTTCTCTTCACCTCCCCATGCACACATCCCACCATCGAATGTTTCCCCGCCTGGTTTTTCTATACTATTCCTCGCCCCCCCTTCCCCATGCCAGCTCGTCTCTCATACCCACACGTCACATCGCTTTCCCACGCCCTCCCACATCTTCCCACCACCCGCCTCACCACTCAACCTCATCTCCCTCCTCCCCCTTCCCCATGGCTCCAGCTGCCTCTCACTCATCCCACACGTTGCCTTCCTTACCCAGTCCCTTACACATACTCGGAAAAAAAATTTACTCACCTCCCCACAAGTTTCCACGCCTGGCATCCCTACTTCCCCTCCTCGCCTCACTTCCCCACACCCACCACGCCTCCCCATAACCCGCCGCGCCACTCCCCACATCTACAGCTGATTCGTGTAGCCTTAAGCGCCGGACACACGCTCAGCGCCTGTGTACGGGAACACCCACTCGTCATGCAACACACACACACACACAGACACACAGACACACACACACACACACACACACACACACACACACACACACACACACACACACACACACACACACACACACACTGTATACCATATTTGCTACATAATTGTAGTCTTGCTATACTTAATTGTGATGTTCTGCAATGTATTATTATCATTATTATTATTATTATTATTATTATTATTATTATTATTATTAGTTATTATTATTAATATCATTATTAGTAGCATTAGTGTTATCATTCTTAATGTTGTTGCTTTCGTACTAGGCAGTATTGTTGGTGTAGTGGTTAACGTGCTCAGTTGACAGCCTTGGAGTCCAGAGTTCAATTCCCTATCCAGAAGGTGATTTTTTTTATTGGTATCCTTTTACGCTGAACACCTTCTACCCCTCCTCCCACCGGTACGGCAACGCGTCAGTAGTAAGGAGTTATGTGTATTGACGATATTCAACAGATCTTGGCAGGAAATAGGCAAAGACATAAGCTGCGAATTGTGACCTTGAAGTTTGGCTGGTAGATTTCTAGAAAAAAACTCTACTGGTACTACTACTACTACTACTACTACTACTACTACTACTACTACTACTACTACTTCTTGCTACTACTACTACTACCACTACTACTACTACAGCACAATGAGGTAGTGTTAAGTTACGAAATGCAAGCAACCACAAGACGCAGCATTGACCATGCAGCACACACTCCGTTTTTTGTATTCCTTTTGTTTCATGTAGAATGTCACACACACACACACACACACACACACACACACACACACACACACACACACACACACACACACACACATACACATTGTTTGCCGAGCAGCGTGACGTGGGAAGTTTTATTGTTCAAATTGTTCTGAGGAGAATAGTGACGCGGAGTGAGGCTGTTATCGATCATCTGTCTCCAGCTTGGTGAGTCAGAAAGAGAGAAACTTTACAATACATTCAGGTTTTGAACTATAAACTACATTCAAATCTTAAACGTGCAATTAAACTCAAGCTATCTACTATCAGTATAATATTAGCATTGAAGTATTGACTAAAGTTATGTTTGGTTGGTTGCTATGATATACTCGAAGTGTATTTATCCATTTTTTATCTCTCGAAACTTAACTAGTCAAGCAACTGTCGCTTCTTGGCATAAACTATGATGCATAATATATGAGAACCTGTCTTGTATTTGCATTCTGAATAATATTGTTTGAGTGTAGTAATAGAACGAATGGTTTATCCTTTTCTTTATATTGGGTAGCTTTACATGGGAAGGAAGGAATATTCAATGCACACACACACACACACACACACACACACACACACACACACACACACACACACACACACACACACACACACATACACACACACACACACACACACACACACACACACACACACACACACACACACACACACACAAGCACACAAACACACACACACACACACACGAGCACGGTTAAAGGAAGGGAGTAGCGTCATTATCCCACTGCTTATTATAATGCTCAGATGGTATCGAACAGCAGCTGGAGAAGCGATGCCTCAGCTGTCTCTCCATTATTCTCAGGAACCAGTTTTTACCTCCGCTAATCACCGGAGCAGTTATATTGCCTGCGGGAGGGAGCACAAGTTTAACGTGCATGGAATGATTGTCAGTTTGATAGCAAGTCCTGTCCGTAAGTTAAAGTGACATGGCTTTTTTCCCTTGCCCGTAACCCACGTCCGGGGCGGATAATCAAATAGCAGTACATTATTTATGCCGACATTTTCTCTTCAGACTGAATATTGTCGTCCCCATCATCTCTCTCTCTCTCTCTCTCTCTCTCTCTCTCTCTCTCTCTCTCTCTCTCTCTCTCTCTCTCTCTCTCTCTCTCTCTCTCTCTCTCTCTCTCTTTGCCTCGTCTTGTCATCTTACTGACCTACTGACACCTGCAGCTCTCAGTGCCCGTCACCTTCATGCCTCGCGTCACTCTCCACTCAGCTTGTCTTCGCGGTTATCACTCACACCCGCAGTGGCAGCCGCCCAAAACAACTCGTGTCCTCATGATTTTTACGAGTGTCTTCACCTAACAACGACTGCCAACAAAGCCACTGTCAAGGCAACGAGATCCAAACCTGCAGATTGCTAGGAAACGCACCAACGTAAACTGGCCACACACACCAACGCCATTGTCACCAAAACCAAGAGTGACAACACCAATAACGACAACAAGAATAGCATGGACTAAAACAGCATGCCGCCCCCTCGACACACCACTCACGTCAAAAATAGATCAAGCACCACCTCTATCACCTCCACCACCTCCGCCACCACCATCATCACCATCTTCACCTCCACCACCCCCTCCACCACCACCACCACCACCACCACCACCACCACCACCACCACCTCCATCTCCATCACCATCACCACCTCCATCACTACCATCACCATCACCGTGGCCACCATCACCAGGCAGCTGACAACAACAGGAAGAGCCGGGTGGTAGTGGTAGTGGTAGTGGTAGTGGTGGTGGTAGTGGTAGTGGTGGTGGTAGTGGTGGTAGTGGTGGTGGGCAGCCAACCAGCCTCCACAACCAGTTTTTACTTCCCGTGAGCCACATGGGAGGCGACAAGGCCACGGTCCTTCCTCGGCGTGGTGAATGAACCGCCACTGTGTTAGTTAGGCCTTGGCGTCTGGCGGCCGGCGAGCGGGTACGTGAGGGACAGCGGACTCCCCCTCACCCCTCACCCCTGCCGTCCCTTGGCCTGGTCAGGTACAGTACAGGAGGGTGAAGGGTCTTGGCGGGCGACTGGCAGCTGGTGAGGACCATCTGCCGGCCGACGCGGTGCTGGCGGCGGCGGGGCGTGTCCCTTCGTACAGGCAGCAGGGCGGTGATGGCGGCGGCAGCGGCAACGGTGATAAGTGTGGTGGGCGTGATTGTTGTGGTGCTGATAGTGTTGGTTTGGATGGTCATTATAGTTAGTGGGGATGGTGATGGTGGTGATGGGCAGTTGGTGGTGGTGGGCGGCAGCAGCTGATCCTTGGACGCCAGGTGGTGTGGGAGGCGGCACGTGCGGCGGCAGCGGCGGCGACAGAGACAGCGGCCCTCAGCACGTGCCTCGGCCACTCCTGCGCCCAAGACTCACTGGCCTCCAAATAAGCCTGGAGCCGCCTCCCCCCATCCGTCCCTCCATCACTCTCTCCCCTCCCATTCACTCCCTCATTCCCGCTCTCCCTCTCATCCCTAACCATTTGCTCCTTTCTTCCCTTCTCTCATTTCTCCCTTTCCTTCTTTCCTCCCTCCCTCCTTCTCTCCCTCTTCTTTTTCTTCTTCTTCTTCACTCTTTACTTTATCCCTTCTATCATCCCTTCCTTCTTTCCTTCCTTCCTTTCTTCCCTTCCTTTTCCTCCCTCACCGTCACCCTCTCTCACTTGTCATTCACGGTGCGGTGACGTCACTACCAGGTGGTGGAACGTCCACATAAACACCAGGTGTCTCGCTTCTAGACCAATGGCAAGCGGAGATACAATCCCAGAGCCAATAGCATGTTATTCACCTGGCAGTGGACCAATCATGGCTTGATGTGCCTGATGCTTATGTGAAGGTTAGGTTTAGGATGAAAGTTTAAGTCACAAGTCATTGCCTGAACTTATATCTGAGTGGAGGCGGTGGATGAGGAGATGGGATGAGGTTGTCTCCACTTATACAAGGCTCACCACCATCACCATCACCTCCACCGCCGGCACCACTATCCTGCTCTACCGTCAGTCACAATCATTCATCTCTCCTCGGTAGCATTGCCCTCGCGCACCACCACCACAGCAGCGTGGGACATCCTCTCCAGCACCTGCTACTGACATCATCACCATCTCCTTCAACACATTGATGTCATTCCCCACAAAACACCCTCCACTTCCTTTCCCATCCATCCCTTCCTTCGCCTCGCTCCATAAACAGTGATGAGCTCCACTGCTTCCACATGGTTATGGTTATTATTGTATGATGTAACTTTCCTGACTATTAGTTGTCTATGTATCATCTATCCTTTGACGAGGCTTTCCAGTGTAATATTCTGGTATGAATGGAAGTTATAATCGGCTTCGTCCATTTTTCTTTTCCTGTGAAGCTCATCACTCACCACGTTTAGGTATATATCTATAAAGTAAGGAACACACACACACACACACACACACACACACACACACACACAAACACACACACACACACACACACACACACACACACACACACACACACACACACACACACACAGACAAACAGACAGACAGACAGATAGACAGACAGACAGACACACACACACACATGTATGTAACCATAAAGTCATCGTTAATTCTTTCAAATGTTGCACCAAAGCGAAGAGGCTTGATGCAGACGCTTAGGTTTAGTGGCAAATTAACAGCTTATCAGGTGGACTTATGGCGCCTCAGCTGACGGTGTGGCGTAGCTGACGGTGTGGCGTTGGGTGAGGACTGCAGGGAGTGTGGCCTTGAAGCTGTGTGTGTCTGAGTGAACCATGACAAACGTGAGGCTTAGGACTTGCCGCCAACTTGTTGCTTTATAATGACTTAATTAGACGTTTTATGTACGAGGAGGAAAATATCTTCCCTGTACCAAGGTGTGTTGTACAGGTAGTGCTTGATTATTTTTCATCCCTATGTATGTATGTATATATGTATGTATGTATAATCCTGTGTAATCCGTTCAGCTTGGTGGGGACCATGAGAAGCAATCAGCGATGCTGCATTGCTAATTGTCTCTTTTTGTGACCTATTTTCTCCTGATTTGCAGGTGACGCGGGAGGGAGCGGGACATTCCGTGCATGGGGTAAGTCAGCCTGATGGGTTTATCTGATTGCAAATTGACACAGATCCTTTAAAAAAAAATTGTGACGAAGTGATAGAATGAAAAGCAATTCGTGACAAGTTTGAAGACGAAAATGAAATAGAAAAAATATAGAATTAAGATATGAATTGCAATGATACAATGAGGAGAGGCAGGGCTCGAACAGGAAAGAAAATAAAACAAGAAAATTAAGTCGTATGAAACAAAATAAGTAAAACATGTACGGAGATAGATAGATAGATAGAGAGAGAGAGAGAGAGAGAGAGAGAGAGAGAGAGAGAGAGAGAGAGAGAGAGAGAGAGAGAGAGAACTGTAACCTTGGTGCGTCGTGTCTCGCCTACCATCTGGCTCACCGTCTACTATAGGAGGAAGGGAGGGACGAAGAAAAGAGGAAGAGGGAAGGGGAGGATAGCCTCTCCTTCTCCTCCTATTCTTCTCACCTCATCCTATTCCCCTTCTCACCCTTCTAAGATCCCCGACGCCGTATCAACAATATCTGCACCGCCACACACTGCTAACGTCTCTCTCTCTCTCTCTCTCTCTCTCTCTCTCTCTCTCTCTCTCTCTCTCTCTCTCTCTCTCTCTCTCTCTCTCTCTCATCATTAGCTCCTTCCTTTTTCTGCACTTGCACATGGAAACTCACCCACTTCCCGGATGAAACTATTAGGATTGCAGGTGGCGTACAGGTGATGCAGTCTGGTGGTGGTGGTGGTGGTGGTGATGGTGGTTAAGAGGACTGGATGACGTGGTGGATAGGGAAGGATATAGAGGGGTGGGTGATGGTGGTCTTGGTCGTGGTGAGGTGACTGGTGGTGAATGAAGACCTAACTTGCTTGGTGGTGGTAATGATGTGATGTGGTGTGGTGTGGTGGTGATAGTGTTAGATGTATTGTAGCGGTTAGTGGTGATGGTGATGGTATAGTAGTGGTAGTGGTAGTGGTATATAGTTTGGTTAGGTTAGGTAGGTAGTAAGAGTGGTAGGTGAGGCTAGGTGAGGTTTGGTGGTAGTAGGAGCGGTAGATTAGGTTAGGGTAGGTTTGGTTAGGTTAGGTGGTAGAAAGAGTGGTAGGTTAGGTTTGGTTAGGTTAGGTTAGGTGGTAGAAAGAGTGGTAGGATAGGTTAGGTTAGGTTAGGTTAGGTTAGGTTAGGTTAGGTGGTGGTGGTGGTGGTGGTAAGAGTGGTAGTGGCATATGAAGGTTTTTGTTGCCAGTAAAAACGATTGCATGGTGGCGGTGGAGAGGGGCGTTTAGCTATAGTGTTGGTAGTAAAAAGGTGGTTGACGGCCGTACAGGGATGGTTGTGTGGGTGATTGCGGCGGGTTTGGTGGCGGCAGTTAAAGGGGGGGGGGGGGCAGGGATGCTGTGGTGAAGGCGTGGCGGTATGGGCAGCGATAATGGCTATGTGGTGGGCGGTGTTAATGGCTGTTGTGAGCGCTGATGGGAACGGAGATGCACTTGAGGAGACGAAATGTTTAATCTGTAACTTTATGGGGAGTTAATCAGAGCAGGGCAGGGCGGGGCAGGGCGGGGCAGGGCGGGGCTGGCAGGGGAGGGAGGGTGGCGGTTTGTAGGGTAGAGAGACAGGGACGTGGTGGGAATGTGTGAATGGGAGAGAGGGAAAGAGGAAGGAAGGGAGGGAGGGAGGGAGGGAGGGAGGGAGGGAGGGAGGGAAGGAGTGGCATCCTCTAGGGAGACATAAAGGAGAGAACATAAGGGTAGCGAATGAATGTGTTAAATGGGAAGTGTGAGTGAATGGTTATTGGAGTGATGTGCTGATGATTATGTATGTGTGTGTGTGTGTGTGTGTGTGTGTGTGTGGGAGGACAAGACACACACACACACACACACACACACACACACACACACACACACACACACACACACACACACACACACGTCATCACAACTTACTCTGATAACTTCTGTTTACACCAGTTAAATGCAGTGCTACAAATTGTCACTTTTTCTCTTGTCACCTCCTCCTCTTTTGGCTCTCTTCTATCAGTACCTCTCCCCCCCTCCCTCCCTTCCTCCTTTCCTTCTGCCATGTTGTTGGGGTGCTCAGGGGGTGGTGGGTGAGTCAGGCATGTCATTATCATTGTTGTGTCCTGTCAGCAGCAGCCCTCGGCCACCCCCTCACCCAACCAAGTGGACCTGTTTCACTGAGGGGACACGACGCAAGCCTGCTCGCACACCCCTATATACATTACAAAAAGGGTTCAGTTTGTGTGTGTGTCATCAAAGAGTTTGATTACAGAGGTTAACTCTGGGAGTAGAGCCAATACCATTCAATGCAATGGTTAAGAACGTGAATGAAAAATTACGGAATTACAAAAGTTTCGATTGTATCACTATTAACGTGAATGATTATACCAGAAGAGAAATTGCGTCTCTGGGATGCCTTAATGTGCTCGGAAGTTATCGTTGTCCAGCTGTGGATTGTAGTGACCGATGATGAGAATTATACACACACACACACACACACACACACACACACACACACACACACACACACACACACACACACACACACACACACACACACACACACACACACACACACACACACACACACACACACACACACACACACACACACACACACACACACACACACACACACATGTCTGTATGCTCTATGCTGTGTTTGAGCACAACTCACATAATAGAGGAAATGTAGACGAACAGTTAATGTCCTGCACAAAATTATAAAGTTTTGAACCGAAAGCGAGCGAGCTTCTACAATGAACTGACTTTAAATCAGAGTGAGTGTTCATAGAGGTGATTTTTTTGCACGGCGTTGTTATTGAATAATCTGATGCACGTACGTAACTTATTCCCAGGCGATAAATGAGTCGTAACAGGACGGGCGTACTGAGGGAACAATCATTACTCGTTATATTGGACTCATATACAGTGACCTTTGTAATGAATGAAGTGATGCCAATCCATAAGGTGCTTCCCTGGGGACACGCCGGAGGGAACATAATCCTTCACCTTTAATTAATTTCCCGTTACGTGTCATCACCTCTCAATAGGGTGACCTCATGACCTGTCCAGCTCCCAAGTGACATGGCAGAGGTGGGTGGGGGGCGTGGTGGATGGTGTGAGGTCATCGCCGCCCTCCGCCCACCTCCGCCTGAATGCCACAAAAACTGGATTACCGCCATAAACTGGGAAGAGGCATCAACCTGAGGTGTCATTAAAGGGAGATAACAGTGTCCGACGCCTTTGGAGCAGGACGAGAAGAAAGATGACAAGAAGGAGGTGAAGGAGGAAGAGTAGGGGGAGGAGGAGGAGGAAGAGGAGGAGGAGGAGGAGGAGAAAGAAGAGGAGAAGGAGGAGGAGAAAAGAGCCAGCAGAAGGGTATGAAGGGCTAAGAATAAGGGGGAGTGAAAGATCTAAGAGATAAAGAGGCTGTGGAAGGAGGAAAAAATAAAGCGAGGATGAGGAAGAAGAGGAGAAGGAGAAGGCGGTGGTGGTGGTGGTGGTGGTGGTGGTGGTGATGGTGGTGGTGGTGGTTGTAGGGGATGAGAGTAGATTGATTTGTCGAAGGGAGGAAATCAGGGACGGTGTGGAGGAGAGGTGAAGCAGAAAAGGAGGGAGGAAGGGAGAATTGGAGAGAGAGAGAGAGAGAGAGAGAGAGAGAGAGAGAGAGAGAGAGAGAGAGAGAGAGAGAGAGAGAGAGAGAGAGAGAGAGAGAGAGAGAGAGATTACACACACACACACACACACACACACACACACACACACACACACACACACACACACACACACACACACACGCCATCCGTCTGTTGCCAGGCCGTTGGGAGCAGCTCGGCGCCACCTCCCATCCCCAATATCGCCGGATAATGATACGGAGGACTCGTCGCGGATCACCAATTAAGACAGCGGGAGACGGCGGCTCCAGACGGGAACAATCTCTCCTGGAGGGGGAAGAAGACCTCCTCCTCTGCGGCAGTCGATGTTGTGCCTGAAACACTACATAGAGTAATACATTGTAACACACACTCTTACACACACACACACACACACACACACACACACACACACACACACACACACACACACACACACACACACACACACATACATTCGATTACTATTATTTCCGTGAACTGATTCATCTCAAGGTTCATCATTATCATTCCTCGATGTTTACGCCGTTGTATCTCCATTATCGTTATCCCTTCAATAAGAAAAAAAACAGAGAAAAAAAAAGCGTTTTGTTTCTTCACAGTAGGCGTATTATGAAGCCTTGTTAGTTACCAGTTACCGATTCTACAAGCTTCAATGTCACTTTTGTCTATGAGTCGCTCTAGCTTCTTTCTTACCTTCTCAAAAAAAAAAAGTTTATCCCTCCTTTCTTACTGGTCTACGGAGTAAATATCCCCGCCCAACACACTCCTTTATTTGGCCTCGTCCGGGTATACACACACACATACACTAGGGCCTCGAGACCTAGCGAGGCAGAGGCAGAGGCAGAGACAAACCTCCCTCGTGTAGGCTTTCCTCTGCTTCAGCCGGTTCTTTGCGATAGACCCTCTGTGGTTACGTGTTTTTTTAGGTTTACTTAAGAGTTATATTCTGTCCTTAGCTCCATTTTCGGCTTGACAGGATGGCCAAGATAAGATACTGAAGGGAGGAGAGGATGGATAAGGAAGGAGTGGAGGCGAGGGAGGCGCTGAGATGGACATGGTAATCTTGGTTGATGATGTTGGTATGAGATGAGGAGGGGTAGTGGAGGCGGTGGATTGAGTGTAGAAGGTGTAGGACTTAGGTGGTGGGTGGAGGGTGGATAGTTATTGAATGTGGTGGATTGAGTGTGTGGATTAAAGGATTAAGATTGATAGTAGAGGGTGGAAGGTGTCGCCAGGTGGAAAACTCTTCTCTATCGTTGCCTTGACTCAGCCTGTCCAGTGACCACCCTCACCCCAGCAAGACGTGTTTTGTTTTTCTTTGATCTCTTCTGTCCTTGGTCTACTGAGAAGAATTGTTAGACTGGCAGCTGTATGTGTGTGTATGTGTGTGTGTGTGTGTGTGTGTGTGTGTGTGTGTGTGTGTGTGTGTGTGTGTGTGTGTGTGTGTGTGTGTGTGTGTGTGTGTGTGTGTGTGTGGCCAAACGTGATTCTCGAAAAAAAAAAAGTAAGGGGAAAAAATAGAAGAAAAAACAGATACCCTTATTTTCATTATCACAACTACCACCACCACCACCACCACCACCATCACCACCCTTCCCATGCGGTAGAAGCACTAAAACACACCTTTACATATACATACATATTACACCTGCTGAATATTTCATTTCTGGCTCAAATTAAAATTGTTATGAGGTATAATATTTCCCGTGATTTGATAATGAGTCAATGGCGGGGTTTTGGGGCCTTTCTCATTTGGCGATTGTTAAGCTTATCAGCTGAATATTAATCTGTGATAGTTGGCTTTTGTGCACTTTAATTGGTACGTGTTTTGAAGCACCTATTTACCTGCTGGTGTTAAAGGTGAAGCACTGGTCACCTGGGCGGGAGGAGGAGGAGGAGGAGGAGGAGGAGGAGGAGGTGATGGGTGGTGGTGGTGGTGGTGGTGGTGGTGGAGGAGGAGAGTTGCTGGAGAGAGAGATAAAAAAAAGGAAATGAAAATGCTCTTATTAAGGTATGATGCCGCTAACTAATTCATGATGCACACACGCACGCATATGAGCAATACATATACACGCACGCAAACGCACACACGCAAGCAACCATAAATTCACACACACACACACACACACACACACACACACACACACACACACACACACACACACACACACACACACACACACCACACACACATGGTAATTCACGACACCTCACGTAATAGCCAACTCACTATTGCAAGAGATAGTTAGTCTTTATTTTTAACACTGGTAAGCTGTGCAACTCTCTACCTAAATCTGTCTTCCATTCTCCTACGACCTTCAATTCTTTCAAGAGGGGAGTATCAAGACACCTCAGAAACAAAACTAGCTAACCATTTTGACTTTAAGTACTTTTTTGAAGCGACCACACACACGCACACACGCACATT
Organism: Cancer borealis; assembly: GCA_036785275.1. Lineage (NCBI taxonomy): Eukaryota > Metazoa > Arthropoda > Malacostraca > Decapoda > Cancridae > Cancer > Cancer borealis. Next base: position 2,614 of record JAXIVD010009144.1, on the reverse strand, counting down.
CCCCACCCCTCCATGCACGCACAGACACACTCAATCACCCACACGTACATATCTACGTACACCACTTCCTCCCACACACAAATACATTCCTCGCAAGAATAATTTAACTTGTAG
>JAXIVD010009143.1:0-16016 GCA_036785275.1 Cancer borealis | reverse complement strand
TTCTGGTTTCTAGCTCCCGATTCCTCTGGTGCGTGATGTGGGCTGCGGTGCGTTTCGCTAGGGCTTTCGTCTGCTGAGAGCTGGAAGGCACGCACTTTGTAACTCTGAGGCCTCTGGCAGCCTTTTTGGCGACCTCGTCAGCAGCCTCGTTGTCTCGTATTCCCACGTGACTGGGTATCCAGTGGAGTCTGACTCGCCTCCCTGCGCGGCCAGGCTCTGCAAGGTGCCCAGGATGGTGGTGTTGAGGCTCACGTTGTCCTTGGGGTGCAGGTGTTGAAGGGCGAGCATGCAGCCCCGACCGGAAGTCAGTGTGTATGACGACAGTGACCTGACCTCCCGGCGGTGGTGTGTGTGCTCCAGGGCTTGTAAGATGGCCACCACCTCAGTTTGGAGGGTGGAGCAGTGGTCTAACATCCTCCATGACAGCTCCACACCACCTGTGACGAGCGCGGCGCCCGTCCTGCCACTCTCTGGGTCGACCGAACTGTCAGTGAAGTAGGTGGCGCTGTCAGGCTCGGCGACCTTTGCCATGGCCATGAGAGCGTGCTGCCGCAGCTCCTGGGTGGTGCACAGGGCTTTGCAGTTTGCTGGCAGGCAACTGCGTGGCGGTGAATTCCGCAGCTGGGGATTCCCATGGTAACGGGGCACTATAATTGGGGTCGGGAACGCTAGCCTCGCGCCACAGCCTGTTCCCGTCCTGGATGAGGTTGTGCGTGGCTCGTGAGATGATGATGAACCACGTTTTGTGGTTGAGGTACTCAGCGCCCTATGTCGTGGCCAACCGGAGTCTCCTCTGCGCCACGCCTTCCACGTCGCGCTGTAGAATTCTGGCCACGCGACAGATGGTGATGTACTCCACCCTGGTGGTGAGGGGCACTAGACTGGTTTCAGTCTGCATTACGCAGGTACTGCACCATCTTGGTGCCTCCAGCATGGTCCTCATGGCGTTATTCTGAAGGACTTCCAGACGCTTCTGCTGGTTGTTGGAGAGTGCGATGAGGATCGGGGCACTGTAGTCCACCAAGGAGCGCACAGCCTGCACGTAGTACAATCAGAGGACGGAGAAAGTGGCGCCAACGCTGGGTCGCATCATGGCCCTCATCACGTTCAGCCTGGCTTGCGTCCTTTCCCTTAGGTAGGAGACTTGGACCCTGAATGACAGCCGTTTGTCAAACCACATCCCGAGGTACTGGTGCGTGTTGGTCCAGGCCAGGCCGATGCCCTGCACACGTAGCTGGCACCCTGCGTTGGCGTCTTTAATCATCATGGCCCGGGACTTCTGCACCGAGATCTCCAGTCTGAGCTCCTCACACTTGTCACTGATGAGGTCGAGTGCCTGCTGGGTCCTTGTGAGCTTATTGCTCCGCCGGCTGACAACAAGGGCGAGGTCGTCAGCGTAGCTGAGCAGAACTGTGCCATCTTGGAAGGGCAGAGCGACTAACTGTTCCATTAGGAGGTTAAATAAGAACGGGCTGAGGATGCTGCCCTGGGGCGTCCCGTTCTCAAGCTCCTTGTATGATGATTTATGGGCCTGGAACTTGAATCTGGTCCGCCGGTGCTGGAAGTAATCCTGGAGCCATGCGAGTAGTCTTCCTCGTACCCCTTTCCTCACGAGGGCGGTGGGAATAGCTTGGGGGCTGGCTTGCTCGAAAGCCTTTTCAAGATCGAGGAAGACTGTTGCCGTGGAAGACTGGCGGTGGTTGACTTGCGTCAGCAGGGTGATGAGGTTGTCAGCTGTGCTCACTTCGCGGGTGAATCCGAACACATGCGGGTGGAAGGCTCCCACGCGCCACTGCAGTCGGGAGAGAACCATTCTCTCGACTGTTTTGGCTGTGCAGGAGATGAGGGAGATGGGCCTGAGCTTGGTGGATTCCCTGGGCTTAGAAATAGGCTGGATGTCGGCTTCTTTCCACGCGGGCGGCAGGCGACCTGCTAACCAAGATGCGTTGAGCATGGCCAGCAGGACGGCGTCCCCAGCTGGCCCGGCGTGTGCGAGCATTGAGTATGTTAAACCATCCGCCCCTGCTGCTGTGTCGCGTCCTCTCTTCTTGACCCTGGTCAGTTCCTGACGGGTGAAGAGTTGGTCGGTCAGCTCAGCTATTTCCCGTGCCTCTCTGACAGCCTCGTCTCGATGCAGTAGGAGCTGCTGCTGCTGCTGCTGCTGCTGCTGCTGCTCTTGACTAGCTCGCCAGCCGCCACACTGACGAGACGTGTACTCCGCTCCGCTCTCATCTTCCTAAACAGTAGACGCCTTCACCCGCAGGATTGTTTTTCTGCTGGTGTTGACCTGAGCATTCCGGTTCACCCCTTTAGAAACCCTTGACTCACCCGACGGTAAATCCTGAAGGAGTGGAAGCGTAGGCCACTCCTCGAGGGAGACTCTTAGAAAATTGCTTATAGGGGGTGCCAAGGCGGGCTATAGAGACGCTGATAGGCTAGCTTCAAGTTCCAAAAGGAACGGTAGGGCTAGTGCGACACCCGGTAAGGAGCGATCAGTATAACCCTCCCACCGCTGGAGGTCAGTAGCCTACCGGGTTTACTTCATTTTTGTGTTTATCACCACCTCCAACCCCTGCCCTTAGCTGGCTGCGGTTCCGCTCATGCGGTCTCGTTTGGTAGGGAATTAGGTGTTCTGAATATGAAGGCTTCACGCCTTTCACGTCCTACGCAGGGGCACCCAGACCCTCGGCCCCCTCCCCCAGCCTCTCTCATGGACTTCATCTCGGCAACCACCGAACGTCAGCGGCATTCCTCCTCCTCAAGCAGTTGCTCAAACCTTGCTGATTCTGGCTACATACTGCTTCGACCCGCTTAACCAAACCGCACCCTGCCACCCCCAAGTCCGTTCGCCTCCATGTATCACTCACCACCACTGCTCCCAGAACCACCACCTCTGCCCCCCCCCCTCCTCCTTCCCGCAGCTAAAGCTCCTGTTGTTACCACATCTAATTTCACCTCCACCTCCAGCGCTGGTGTTACCGCATTCTCACCTGCTTCTATGCCAATCCCTGCCGCTCGTTTCCACCTCTGCTGAGGTCGACGACGAAGGCTTCATCACTCTTAAGAGAAGGCAACATCGCAGACTTGCTCCGTTTGTGTTAATAACACTATATCCTTAATGGGAATGATAAACCAATAGCGTCATCTTAGAATAGTCTAATAGTTCTCAGCCGGAGATTCGCTTACCCTTAGTAGGACGTAGAATGCTACCTTGGGATCCGAGTTATGTTTCTAGGACCAAATTACGTATGGAAATAGTTCGTATGCATAAAGTTCGTATGCAATTGTTCGTAAGCAAATGTTCGTAAGGGATTAAGTTCGTTTGAAAAAAGTACGTATGAAAAAGTTCGCACGCTAAAGTTCGTATGCAGATGTTCGTATGGTACGTATGTACGTATGTAAAATATTCGTAACGACCTAACCTAACCTAATGCGTACGAACATTTTTCTAACGAACATTGGCACGATGAACATGTAATCTTACGATTTTACGATTTTTTTTCCATTACGAACTATTGACATGAATCTTATACCCTACGTACTTTATCCTGACGTACTTTAGGAAAACAAACTTTATCCTACGAATTATTGCCATACGAAGTTTTTCTATTTGAACTTTTGTCCGGAACCCCCAAGATATGGGGAGTCTAATAGTGGAGTTCATTATGTCACTCGTCCGTTTTCTATTATTCATATTTCACACACATACACACGCACACGCACACGCACACGCACACGCACACGCACACGCACACGCACACGCACACATACGCATACGCACACAAAAGAAGAAAAAAAAATTTAATGAGATATCCACCCTTTGCCTATGCCTAGTATGCCCGCTAATGTCATGGATTATGGTTTGTTGCGTCTGAATGCTAGATGTCACACTGATTTGGTTGAGTTATAATTTTCAGTTAGTAGATGTTAAAGAAGTCATGAGGGTAATATTATTTTTGGTAACATTGCTTCTGGGTTGGCATAACATACAATAATCACAGCGGTGCGTAACCCAGACTGGAAAAGTCGTTCATATCTTGAGAGTCTGTTGCTGACTGAACATGTAACGAGAATGGTGGTTGTCCTTGGGTGATAAATCAAAATCTTCAGATGATGAGTCAGAGGTTGAGAGGAAGAGGAAAATTTATTTTCGTTATGTTAAGTTATGGACTCAAATATTAGGAAATATGAAGACATTTACCTTAAATATGACTTCGTAGTAAACCTAACAAGTGAAAGTGCTGAGCAACCACGGTGTGTTGCCGGCCGAGTATTGACTAATGATGGTATGAAGCCGGATAAGCCAAGAGCATTTTTTTCAGCATAAAACAAAAAAACAGTGCAATACACAGGTTGAGTTAATAGCCACTATCATTACGGATAAGACAAATTACTTAAATGCACATACATTGTGACTAAGAAATTCTATGAACAGAAAATGTCTCTCACAATTGGGGAAATGTTGTTATGATCTGTGTTCCTGAAATAGTCACTGAAATGCAAGGGGACGAGAAAGCCAAGGTATTGGCAAAAATTCCACTATAATCATCGACATACTGGTACAATGCACTGCCTGATCCACTACAATCCACCTGAATGAGCCAACATGTGTCCAAAATGTCACATCTACTGGCGTATCTGCGTTATGTATGGGAGAATGGAATCGAAATAACATTTCGTTCTGCAGATTAGAACGACAACGGCAGGAATGGAGGTTTTTCAAACTGGATTATTTTCTAAAGGATGATGGAATCAGCTGGACTAACTGCACCCGAATATATAGATATTGATGGCATCGCAGCTTTGATTGGCTGGCTCAAACAAGTCGTAACCAGAGGAAAAGAAGTTGCTCCGTGTTGTTTCCACTCATTATTTTTTGCACAGAGAAATGCTCGCCGAAAAATATATTGAACCTCAGCTTCACGCAGTTATGAACGCTGATGTAGCCGTTATGAGCTTTATTAAAGCAAGGACCACAAAATTCTACATTGTTCATAGCACTCTGTGAGGAAGTAAATGCAGACCACCATTACCTGCATATGCATACAGAGGTGAGATCATTGTCCCGCAGGAGAATGTTCACACACTTATTCAGTCTAGGGAGAATTTGTCTACATTCCTCTCACATAAGAAGTCTGAGCTAACAGATTTTTTGAATAATGAAAAATGAGTTGTTTAGCTGAGCTATCTGTGTGAGGCAAGCTTTTTAGCCCTGACAGTATTGAAAACAAAATATAGGTGCAGATTAAGAATCAACGGTGACATGCGTGTTTGTTTATTAAAATATCCCCACGTATTTAGGGCATTATTGCTAGCCGTCAGCAGCAAGTCTCATATGAAATATAACTATTATCTGGTGTCTTTTAGTAAAGAGTATGATTATAAGTTTTATTATTATAATTTTAACTTTGTAAAACCATTTAAGGTTTATTGTTGTTAACCAATCAAATGATTTGTGTCTAGTGCTTTTGCCAGTGTTTTATAAGATCATTTATCGTGTTTAAAGATTGAACCATGTGGAATATTTTTGGGTAAAAATAAACAACTTGCTGAGAAAAAAAAAAACAGCTATGATCATAATATATGTGGAAAAATATCATGTCATGCCTATAGTAACTTTATTTTTTGTGTTGCTATAAAGAAAAATAATCTGTCATTTTCAAAGCCTAATTATTCAGTTTTTTTGAGAAGCGGGTTTTCCTTTTTCTCCATGTTGAGGAGCATCATGAAAAAAAATTAGTAAGCTAAACACCACTTCGTCTGAGAAGAAGAGCCCTCATTCTTACATTAAATGTAATTTGTCATGACATTCTATCTAATCCGGTACTAAAGGCCTACATATATTTTTTTTTTTGGTTGCAGGGCGGAGGAGGAAGTGGTTCACAGAGGCTGAAAGATTGAAAACTGTAATAAAAAAAAATTTTGAAGTTACAAATCTCTTTAAAAGTTTACGAATGTACACGCAAATAAACTGTTTATAATCAAAAACTCATCACAGATAAGGATTATATTTATACATAATTCGACTTGACTATATTCTGCCTTTGCAATGACGTAATTAAATATGGAATATATCAACTCTTTCTGATATAAACTTAACCATCGTCACCTGATGGTTGTTTGACTTATAGCTCTTGACTGCGTTACATTTAATTGCATTTACTCTAAGTTAAGGACAAACCATTTATGTTCAGGGCAGTCTGAGATTCTATGTAACTATGTAATTCTCTTTCCCTCCCTTTTTCTCTTGCTCCCTATCTCAATTACCTACACCTACATCCATAATTCATCCCCCTCTACCCCCTCCCACACCTCCATCAGGCGGCTCACAAAACCCATCGTTGGTCGTAACTTCCTATGGTTATGGACGTGGAAACCTGGCTCTCGAGTGAGGGCAACTGGCGGCCATGTTAATGTGTCCAGGAAACAGATGAGTCGTAAAAATTACACAATTGAGCAATATATCATGATGCGAGAGAGAGAGAGAGAGAGAGAGAGAGAGAGAGAGAGAGAGAGAGAGAGAGAGAGAGAGAGAGAGAGAGAGAGAGAGAGAGAGAGAGAGAGAGAGAGAGAGAGAGAGAGAGAGAGAGAGAGAGAGAGAGAGAGAGAGAGAGAGAGAGAGAGAGAGAGAGAGAGAGAGAGAGAGAGAGAGAGAGAGAGAGAGAGAGAGAGAGAGAGAGAGAGAGAGAGAGAGAGAGAGAGAGAGAGAGAGAGAGAGAGAGAGAGAGAGAGAGAGAGAGAGAGAGAGAGAAAAAAAAAAAAATGTTTTTATTTGTTATTTATTATTGCCAATAGTATAAAAGAGGAATAATAAATTTACATAGGGTGATTTAGTTAAATAATAGACAGCTAAGCTTGAAGCACCCTTTACTTTTAATTTTTTTTTATGTATTGAACCTATTGCGCCGGTAGGCTTGATGGAGAAGTTGAATGATCGGCCTGTACCCGTTAGTAGCGCAGGTTAGATTTTCTTAAGTGACGCCTCGTTTCTTTGTGAGAGGCTCATGCTGCCCGCTGAAGTTTCTCGTTGTATATAAGGTAGCAGTCTCAGTCGAGGATATTGTTGGCAGCATGTGGGTGACCTTTGGCCATTCGGCGGTTTTTCAAAAGAAAAGTGGCCAGCTCCTTGCAGGACTCAAAATCGGGACTCTGAGGTGGTCTACCCACATGTACCAAGAAAAATTTAAACATCGGTTTTTTGGGAAGCTCACTGAATTTTTTTTATTATTATTATTAATAGGGTACAGGCCAAGAGCAAACAAAAATAGGTTTTAAAATCCCGCATGTCGTCAGACCCTGTAAGGACAGTAGAAGAAGTAGAGACAGGGGATGGAGGTCCAATTTAGCGTGAGAGGTGTTTTGATACTCCTCTTTTGAAAGAATTCAGATCATAGGCAGGTGGAAAAACAGACAAGGAAGAGAGTTCCAGAGTTTACCAGTGTATGGGATGAAAGAGCGAAAATACTGGTTAACTTACATTAGAAAGGTGGACAGAATAGGAATGATGAGAAGTAGAAAGTCTTATACAGCAAGGCCGCGGGAGGGGTGGAGGTATGCAGTTTAGCAAGTTCAGAAGAGCAGTCAGCATGAAAATAGCGGTAGAAAAGAGATAAAGATGCTACATTGCCTCAGTGACTTAAAAGAATCAACACCGTCAGTTAGAGGAGGAGAATTGATGAGACGAAAAGCTTTAGACTTCACCCTGTTTAGTAAAATTGTGAGTTGAACCCTCCAAGACATGGGAATCATACTCCATACATGGGCGGATAAGGATAAGGTCCCTGTGATATCTTGTTGGGAATCAGGAAGTACGACCTTGTACTTTGAGGCTTCTTTATTACAATAGTGCAGGTGAATCAATTGAACATGTTAGCTATCTGGCTGCCTCACAGGAACTAAGCTCTGAGTTAAAGTAACCTAATCATGAAACAATCTATGAACCGTAACTGAACCCTATAAAGGCAACAATGAACAACCTTAACTCCATTAAAGCCAAACCACTCGTTGCATCGTCGTTTTTTTTTTTACAATTAGTGTTATACACATCAACTCCATATCGTTCTAGTTGTCGTCTCGTTCTGTTTGAGCGGCGTAACTGGACAGCGAGAGTTTGAGTTAGCAGAGTCCTCTCTCTTACTTTTTTTCCCGAGGGAAGCTGCTCATTCGGTTGACCATCAGTGCACGGTTTCTCTCCTGCTTCCTCGTTGGTATACGGCTGCTCTTCAGATTCGTTGACGCATGACCGCTTTTCTTCCTCGTCACTGGGGTACGACTGCTGTTTTTCTCCGGCGCCACTGATGTGCGGCTGCTCCTCTCTAGTTTTCCATAGTCGGCAGCGATTCCTGCGGTAAATAGTTTCACCAACCTTCACCCTGTAAGAACGTGAAAAAAAAACTCATTAAGACACACTCCAGGACTCCATATCTTACTACCTGGAAGTCACATGCGTACAGAATCCCCTGGAAGGATTGACGTCCGTGGCTGAGTATTTCTGTTGTAATACTGCTTCTGAGTTGTTTTCCTAATCTTTATTTCTTCTACTTTTTGTTTTGTGGATTGATGCGACTGCAATAATTTTGATGTAGGTAATGTAGTCTTACAGCGACGACCCATTAAATGTTGTGCTGGCGTTGTCTGTATTCCCTCGGTAGGTGTGTTAGATCAGTTTAGAAAAGCCATATACTCAGACTCTCCTGAAATCTTACACTTGCTAAATGGTCTTTTGATTATCTTCACCGCATATTCTGCTTTGCCATTTGACTGTCGGTACCTCGGAATCATCGTTGTGGATAGCCAGCTGAAGGTGACGCGGGATAATGCGAGTTTTCTTGTTGTCATGGGCAGCGTTGCCGGCAAGCTCAAGGATCTCAGCAGCTAGATACTCCATAACTGCTGCAAGGTAAACTGGAGCTCCAGCGCCTACATGCTCAGCGTAGTTACCCTTCCTCAGAAGACGATGAATCCTGCTGACTGGGAACTGAAGTCCAGCTCGACTGGAGCGGGACTTTGATTTTCCCTTCACTTTTCCACCCTTGCCACGTCCAGACATGATGTAGTTGTTGTAGTAGTAGTGGTTTGCTGGGGATGACGCGTAGCGCAGGCTACACGATCTACGAGTTGAATGACGCGAAAAGATAAGATAAGATAATGTGGGGGATAGACAGTGGGGTGAAAAGAGTAGATATAGAAAAAGATAAAAGATTGGGTGAAAAAAAAAAAATATGTGAGAGTAAAACAGATGACGGGCTGACCGTCCTTGCTGTTTAGGTTAATGCTTATTTAACTAATTTATGTCTGGTGTCTATGTTGTATATGTAGGTTGGATATTTATATTGTTAAGTATTTTGTTTGGTTTCTTGAACCAGCCATGATCTTTATTATATTGATACTCGCGTATTGCCTTTAAGTATATTGAGTCTTGTAATGTGTTTTCGAGTTTACTTTTTATTTTGCCACCTTTTTTATGTAATGTAATGTTTATTGGTTCTATTTTGGATAGCAAGTGTAGTTCTTCTATTGTTGTGGTGTATTGTGGTAATATTCGTTATATGCGAAACGAATTTCTTTGTTTTGGATTCTTTGCAAAGAGAGCAATTGTGTTTTGGAGAGTGCGTTTAGTACGTAGGTAGGGTATGTTAATATAAATGAAACGCATGCTTTAACAAGGTGTAATTTTATGTTAGTGTTTAGTTTATCAAATCGTCTTAATGTTTTTAGCGCTAGTAAGGCTTTATTTAAGATGTCCGTAACATGTTTGCTGAAGCCGTGAATGCCTAGTTTTAAACCTAATACATTAGCTTTGTTGGAGTAAGGAATTAAATTTCCTTCTATATTGATAGGGGTTGTCTTTTTTTAGAGCATTAAGTAGGATAGTAAACTTTGTTGTGTTGGTTGTTATCTTCCATTTGTGTTCGTATTTGTTTATGCGAGTTATTTCCCTTTCTATTTTCCTTGTTAGCATGTTTCTTGATTTGCCTGCCTGCATTATTATATGTGTGATGTCATCTGCATATTGTATATTTGTTCCGTCTGTGATTGGGGGGATATGTCATGTGTGTAAATGGTGTAAAGTATGGGAGATAAACTGCTTCCCTGTGGTACCCCGCTGTGGAGTGGAAATGGTGGACCTTCGAAGTTATTTATTGTGATGGATGCTGTCCTGTTGTCGAGGAAGTTATTAAATGTTTTTGCTAGTATAGGGGGTAAATGTATGTGTTGTATCTTGTATTTTAATCCTTTTGTCCAGACCTTGTCAAAAGCTTTAGCTTAGTACTATACAACATTGTTTTTTGTCGGCTAATGCAGTGGCTAAGGTTTTAGTAATGGTAGCAAGGGCTGTTTCTGTAAATTTTTGTTTTCTAAAGCCATGTTGAGATGTTGGGAGTGTGTTGTTGATTTCTAAGTAGGTTCTGACTCTTGTGTTAATTATTTTTTCAAATATTTTTCCAGGAACTTCTAATAATGCTATTGGGCAATAATTGTTAGGGTCTGTGGAAGGTTTATTTGGTTTGGGTATAAACTTAATTTTAGCGTGCTTGAATATGATTGGGAAGTATCCCATCGATAATGAAATATTAAGTAATTTTGTGTATATTTCTAGTACCTCGTTTGGTAGTTTTTGGAGAATGAGTTTATTTATTTTTGTGTGTCCTGGTGTGTTGTTTTTTAGTTGTTTTATAATGTTTTTTTTATGTCCTGAATTGTTATTTCAGATGTGAAATAGTTGTCAGTAATTAAATTATTTGGGTTAGCTTGGCAGTAGGGTAAAATTTTCAGTGTGTTATTGTTTACAGAATTGTCTACTACTCTTTAATTTTCTTGATCAAATTGGAGGTTTTCTGTGGGGCTTATTCTAAATAAATTTCTCCATATTTCTCTGAAAATTTGTTCTTTTTCTTTTTCATCGTAAATCTTTATGTTGTCATGTACTATATATGTTTTTTGTTGGTTGGACTGCCTTTGAGCTGTTTTAAATTTTGCCAGAATTTTTGCGGGTCTTTATAAATTGTGTTCAGGTTCTTAACTTTTTTTCCCAGTTTTTGTTATTTTGTTCTTTAATGCATTCATTTATTATTGTTTGTTTAATGGTTTTGGATGTAACGCATTTTGTGTAGTTCCAACCAGTTCTTATGCTGTTCTCCAATAGTTGTTTGACCCAAAATTGTAGTTTCTTAACTCTTTCATTATATTTTGGTTTTTGTATTGTTTTATATGTTTTAGTTGGTATGCATTCTTTCATTGTTTCAGTTATTGCATGTATCCAGTCCTCTAATGATTTTTCTAGGTTTTGTTGGTTCATGTAAGGATCAGTGTTTATGTTTCTTGTTTTGTTTTGTACCTCTCTACTAAATATATCCCAGTTTGTTTTGTTTATTATGTATGTGGGTGGTGTATCTGTTTTTATAGGTTGAGACGTTATTTTAATAAGTATGGGTATGTGGTCTGAAAGTGTTATTGGCCCGGGTTGAATTTGTATATTGTGATATGTTTTATTGTTGGTTAGTACTATATCTGGGGGGGTAGAGGCATTATGAGAAAGAAAAGTAGAAACATCTGGACCTATATGCTTTAGTTTATTGTTGTCTATCAACTTCAAGGCTTTTCCTACTTCTTTTTTTGTCAATATTTGGGTGATGTGCGTTCAGGTCGCCTATGATATATGTTGGATATGTTTGTGAGGGTATTTTGTGGAAGTCTGTGATTGGTAAGTATGCTCTTCTGGGTGGTAGATATGTGGTTGCTATATTTGGCCATCCTGTGCTTTTCCTGGTTATGATTTGTAATCCTATACCTCTCCTTCTAAGCTTTTCTAGTGGTGGTGGTTGTTCTTCCTGGTTTTGGTTCTGTTCTTCCTCTTCATCATTTACAGTCATAACTTCGTCTTTTTCTTCATTGTCATTTCCTTGGTTTGCCTCAGTTTCTTCGGTTTCTTCTTCCTTTTCATTGTTTGTGGCTAGGCTCAGAATTACTTTAGAGGGAGGGTTTTCTGGCAAAACTATAGGTGAAAGTTTATTAAGTTTAAAAAGTTTGTTGACTGCTTCATTGTATGTGCCAGGGTGTGCCAGATTGCATGTGTGAACGTGAAGGATGCAGGTCAGGATGGTAGAAGCTGTATCCTTATCAAACAATTCAGTAGCTTTTGATGTCACGTTTGTATTGATGTTATTTCCTTTTGCTACTTGGCTATAGGTTGTGTTAGTTTTCTTACCTTTTTCTTTTCTTTTCCACAATTTCCTTCTTTTTTGGGCATTTGTTTGCCAATGTGTGGTGTTGTCCTTCGCAATTTATGCATTTCTTTGATGATTCCTTACAGTCCCTCCATGTGTGGCTGGAGCTTCCACACTCCGAACAGATCTTATATTCTTTGGGTTTAGGCCATTTACTGGTGGTATATTCTTCGAGGCTGTAACATCTCATACAAGTTAATATGGGAATAAACTCATCAATTTTTATATTGTAGGAGAGGATACTCATGTGAAATGCAAGGAATCCTTTTTTTCGTGGCTGTTTTGGCAGTGTAAGTTTCTTTAAAACCTAACTTGATGTGTCTTGTTATAGGGATTTTAAAGATGTTATCTATCCCTTCAATCCAGCCATTTTCCTTGACGAGTTCTTCTTCTATATCTTTTTCTGATCTTGTAATATAGTCATCAACATTCAGCAGGATGACCGTTCTTTTGGCCCTAAGTTCAGGTGGTATAATCGGCTCTAATACCTGGTCTGTTAGGGTCTTTTGACAACTGCTTTTGAAAACTTTATCGACTTCATCATCATCTATTGTCAAGAGTATGAATACGTCGTTGATGGGAATTAACTCTGTGGCATAGATAAGGTTTTCAGATAGTGTCCTTAGTAGTTTTAACTAGGTGGTCGGGCTTAGGTTAGGGAGTTTAATTTTTACTCTGGCCATGGTGACATTGGTTTCAATATATGTAAGTAAATATACAATATCCTATTAAACAAGACTGCTCAGAGGCAGGACCACAGCTACGCTACCTACAACACCACCAGTAGCGCTCCACCGTCACCTGAAAGACGTCGAAGGGGACCAGGGGTGTTGCCCCGTGAGGGACTTCCCTATCCTAACAGAGGTTGGCTTTTTCCCCAGCGGCTTCCTAAAACTACCCCTAAGGAGCCCTCTTGTGACACAGACCTTCGCCTGTGTCCGCGGGGTTCAGTTTCGTATCACTCTGAAGTGGGATTCTACTCGGAAGAAGAAAGGATAGCACACACAAGGGTGGGCTCTCACCGGAAAGGGAGAAGCCCCGGTACACAGGTGTGGCTTAAGGTGTTGAGGTGTATGCACTACCTCGCATAAACCGTCGTCTTGCCAGTGAAGACAGCCACAAAGATGCCACAACTCAATGACTTAGCCGGTGGGTGCAATAACACAGCGGCTTCACAACCCAGAGCGCTGGTGCAGCAGTGGTGCACACGGCAGAGCAGCTCAAGCAGCGGGCGGACCGGCGAGCTGTTGCCTGTTGTGGTTCGTCTGGAGAGCCCAGAGAGAGAGGTGTTGCCAGGACGGTAGTTGTGTGTGTAGCGCAGGCTATTATATATATATATATATATATATATATATATATATATATATATATATATATAATATGTATATATATATATATATATATATATATATATATATATATATATATATATATATGTATATATATATATATATATATATATATATATATATATATATATATATATATATATATATATTTATATATATATATATATATATATATATATATATATATATATATGTATATATATATATATATATATATATATATATATATATATATATATATATATATATATATATATATATGTATATATACATATATATATATATATATATATATATATATATATATATATATATATATATATATACATATATATATATATATATATATATATATATATATATATATATATATATATATATATATGTATATATACATATATATATATATATATATATATATATATATATATATATATATATATATATATATGTATATATGTATATATGTATATATATGTGTGTATATATATATATATATATATATATATATATATATATATATATATATATATATATATATATATATATATATATATGTATATATATATGTTTATATATATATATATATATATATATATATATATATATATATATATATATATATATATATATATATATATATGGAGTAGGCAGTAGACACCTGCCGCCCGGTGGAATACTCCAGGAGAGGTACTTACGGGGATGTAGGCAGTGCTGCAGACTGAGTGATTCCCCGTGTCCTCTCTTACCGGTTCTCTTAGTGTCTCATTTACACAAGAGAGCAGCTGCAGCCTGCCCTCTAAAGACAACTTCTTCTACAACCTACATAACATTACTACACCTTACACTTTACACTCTCTTCAAATCAAAATTTAAAAATGGCTTCACCACACCCAGCCTCGGAGTCCCCATCTGAGGGGGGAGACCACAAATGTCCCCAGGTCGGACTGCTCCTCTCTTGACGACCTCGGGTGTCTTGACACTTCCTCTAACACTTTTACTATCGATTTCTGCAACATTCGTGGCCTGAGATCTAATTTTTAATCTGTGGAACACCATCTCTCCTCCACTAAACCTCATCTTCTCTTCCTAACTGAAACACAGTTGTCTGTGACTGCTGACAGCAACCTCTTCTCTGTTCCTTCCTATTTTCTCTATCCTCATTTTCAGTCCAAAGCTAAGCTGTTGCGCATATGTGCGTAACGACATTACTTGCTCTCGTGCACCCAATCTTGAATCTTCAGAATTTTTTACCATCTGGCTAAGACTTCAATGTCACTCTCTAACTAAATTCATCTGTGCTGTATATCTCTCACCTAATTCCTCTGACTATTAAAATTCTATGACTATTTGTCTTCCAAAGTGGACCACATCCTATCTCATTTTCCTTATGCTGAGATCACCATCTTAGGGGATTTCAATGCTCACCACCAGCTTTGACTTTCATCATCTTTCACTCACCAGCCTGGTGAACAAACCTTCAACTTTGCTATCCTTCATGACCTAGAGCAGCTAGTGCAGTTCCCTACCCCGTATCCCTGACCGCCTTGGAGACACGCCCAACATTCTTGATCTTTTCCTAACTTCCAACCCTTCAGCTTACTCTGTTAAACTTTCCTCTCCGTTGGGCTGCTCCGATCACAATCTTATTTCGGTTACCTGTTCTATCACTCCAGTGCAGCCTCATGACCCGCCTAAGCAGAGATGCTTCTGGCATTTCAACTCTGCTAAGTGGGAGGACCTGAGGCAGTACTATTTTGATTTTCCTTGGGATGATTATTGCTTCCATGTCAGAGATCCTACTCTTTGTGCCGAGCGCATAACAGAGGTGATTGTCTCTGGCATTTAGCTATACATTCCTCATACTTTCTCTAATACTAAAGCTAAAAAGCCCTGGTTTAACTCTGCTTGTTCTCGTGCTATCAATGATAGAGAGGCGGCTCACAAACGGTACCGTAGCCATCCATCTGCTGAAACTCATGACCTATATATTTCTGCCGGTAATCATGCCAAATCTATTCTCCAACTTACTAAAAACTTTTTCATTAATAGAAAATGTCAAAGTCTTTCCAGCTCTAACTCTTCTCGTGATTTCTGGCATCTACCCAATAATATCTCTAACAATTTTACTTCATCTTTCCCTCCTTTACTTCAACCAGATGGCCCCACAGCTGTCTCTTCTTTCTCTAAAGCTGAACTCTTCGCTCAAACCTTTGCTACCAGCTCTACTTTGGATGATACTGGGCATATTCCTCCTACTCCTCCACCCTCTGACTACTTCATCCCTAAAATTAAAATTCTTTATTATGACGTTTTCCAGGCCCTCTCTGGCCTTGATTCTCGAAAGGCTTACGGTCCGGATGGAGTCCCTCCTGTTGTTCTCAAAACTGTGCTTCCGAACTCGCTTACTTATATATATATAATATATATATATATATAT
>JAXIVD010009142.1:5000-7500 GCA_036785275.1 Cancer borealis | reverse complement strand
CGATATTGTTCACCCAGTTGAGCTTCATTATTTTTTCACGAGTATGAAAATTTTTACCGGCTGCCAAGAATACGCTAATAGCTTTGTGTGCGAGCTCTGTTTAGAAAAAAAAGATTAAGGAAGGTTTGCCAGATATACAGGCTTACCTTGCTAACAATTGAATATATATATATATATATACATATATATATATATATATATATATATATATATATATATATATATATATATATATATACATATACATATATATATATATATATATATATATATATATATATATATATATATATATATATATATATATATATATATATATATAGAGAGAGAGAGAGAGAGAGAGAGAGAGAGAGAGAGAAATTGCCGTGGGCCACTTCCTGTTCTTAGCGGGAACCGACCCCCCAAAAATGTCTAATTATAATCAATAAACAAGTAGGTGAGGGAGCTGTTGACGGTCTGACCTGCTACGTTCCCGGCCACCGCTACTCACCTCCCGCACCAACAATCACTCACCTACAGATTCATTTGCAATTGACTTACTGTGATCGGCATGAATGACATATAGACTCGTTACTTAGTCCGATTTGTCACTAATATTAATTTACTAAGTGATTCAAAGCTCCTCTAGCATTCTCTCTATTCCATATACTCAACAATCGTATTCAACTCACTTTTTTGCTCCCTCTCACACACACACACACACTCGCCCGCGCACACACACACACACACACACACACACATACACACACACACACACACACACACACACACACACACACACACACACACACACACACACACACACACACACACATACATATATACACAAGCATACACAACATACACATACCGAAGACCAACCGGTATCAGCACAGCGGGAGGTAAAGATTCGTTGCCTTAACCACTCGATATCTTCTTACCTTTATAATACACTGCAAATTTAACCTCAGAAACTTGTTCAGATCACCTCTAACAGTTATGCCAGTGAATTACAGAAAAAAATATGATTTTTTTTTCCTTCTCTTCGAAAAGTATAGTTTAGTTTGGTTTAAACAAAATTCTGCTATTCATCAATATAAGTTAAGGTTTAGTTAATTTTGTTTATGTTATGTCATGTTAATTTAGAATCTATCAAATATTTTCTATGACTAAAAGTAGGGGGTTGTGCGAGGTGCAGACGCCATTTTCTTTCGTAGTTATAAGCTATTCTGGTGTAAAATTTTACCAAAAAAATTGCTTTGTTAGCATCTTCCCAGAGCTGAAGTTGAATAAGCCTAACCAAAACTAACCCAACCAAACCTAACTAAACCTAACTGAACGTAACTAAACCTAACGGAAACTAACCAAACCTGAGTAAACTTAACGTAACCCAACAATTTTTTTTTTAAATCGTATTTGTTTCTGTAGTTTAGCGGCATAACTGTTTGAGGTGATCTGAACAAGTTTCTGAGGTTAAGTTTGCAGTGCACTATAATATTAGGGATATATCAAGTGGTTAAGGAAACGAATCTTTACCCAGCGGATTCAAACCATTGTGGGCGCTCTAGATTCACTGTATATATGTTTGTACTTGTATATGTTTATTGAGTCTCTAATCTAGCGTTGAAATATTTTTTATCCTTTCAATAGGAGTAGCATTTTTCTTAAATATACATTTTTTTCCATTTTATTTGTCATTTTTTTCCCTAATGAATAATGTATTAACTTCCTTGTATAAGTTCAGTTAATGACTACCATTTTAATAAACTGTTTATTATTACTGTTATTATTATAAGCCGTTACACACACACACACACACACACACACACACACACACACACACACACACACACACACACACACACACACACACACACACATACACGCGCACACACAAATGATCCTGCCCTGTAAAAGAAAGTCAGGAACACAGTCATCAGGGAGACTAAGGCTGCTAAGGCGACCTTCTAACCAGACAAAATACTCCACCTCAAACAGGCTAACAACAGACAATGGTACTCCAAAATTAAAGGTCTCTGTTGTCTAACTAAGCACACTTCCCTTCGAGGCGGTGACCTAGTGGCTAGCGGTCGGGCATACCAATTCAGAGTCCCGAGTTCAAGCTCCGACACCGAGCTGGCCACTTTTCTTTGTTAATACCACCGAGTGGCCTAAGATCACCTACTTGCTGCCATAACACTATACTCGACGGGACTGCAAAGCTATATGCTCGAGGAACTTCCGCTGGGAGAATGAGCCTCTCAATAAGAAACGAGGCGTCATTTTAAAAATCTAAACCTTGCTACTAACGGGCGGAGGCCGACCATCTAAGGCTACCATTAAGCCTACCGGCGTCACAGGTAAGGAATAAAAAAATACTTTCACCTCTCTCTTACCTCCCTCACTAACGGAGGAGGAGTTTAACTCTCATTTCGCCGTCATCTGTTAAAGCCTCCCCCTTCTTAAACCCGCTCGTCTTCCAGCCTATATCCCTTCCACCTCCCCATCCCCGATTGCTCAG
>JAXIVD010009141.1:7500-12500 GCA_036785275.1 Cancer borealis | reverse complement strand
TATAGAATTACTAAACTTAATTATCGTATCACCACGGAAGTTGCAGTCTCCAGCATTTTTTTTTTTGTAAGATTAAGTTTTCTTTGAACAATATAATTTCCTTTCCTGTGAAGTTTAATTCTTTATAAACTAACTTATTTCACGGGGTTTTTTTTCTTTTTTTGCCTCTTTTCTATTACCTCAGTTTTTTTTTTTCTCTCTCGTTTCTTAATACTTCTTTTGATTGATTTTTAGTCTGAGGCTTTGAAAGGAATATTGAAGGATTTACTAATTTCTTGTCACTCTAGTCTCCTGTCTCTGTTCTTCCCGCGAGGCAGAGCGAGATACTGGACTCTTGTATTCTTTTCTCCTGCTGCAGTGTGTGTGTGTGTGTGTGTGTGTGTGTGTGTGTGTGTGTGTGTGTGTGTGTGTGTGTGTGTGTGTGTGTGTGTGTGTTCCATGGTTCATGGTATTTTCTTTTCTCTGAGTTATCTTTAGCTGGGTCACCTTTTTCAGGCACTTTCTTATATTCTAAATTCACTCTCTGTTCTGTAACCAACGAAGACTTGTTTCAAAATGACCTTCAAGTGAATATATTTTGTCGCATTGAACTTGAACTTATACATGTGATCTTAGACTCTTATGTGACTCTCCTTGACACACTGAAATGACCCTTTAGTGCACTGTGACCTGACAAACCTTTTTTATATATGACGTTCATGTAATAAGTAGCCTCCAATATACTACCTCGTTATAGGTCATCTTTATGTGACCTTCTAGTCTGCTATGACCTTGTTTTTCTTTGCCACTTTATCTGTGACTGTGACAAAGAGACACTATAACAGAATAAAGTCACAGGTCCAAACTACTACATAACAAAGAGCTGCTGAGTTACTGATCTACTAAACGTAACCTGAACGACTCCCTTTAACTTCATCTTCCCTATTGTGTCACATCCCTTTTCTCCTCCTCTTCCTCTTCTTCTTCCTCTTATTTGTGTTGCTTCTCCCTTTCTTCCGCGTCCTTCCTGTTGTCTTCTTTTTCCTCAGAGCCACACAGTTTCCTCTTTGGGACGTGATTTAGAGCTGTGGTATAAATGCTTCTTCATCTTGTGTGATTTACGTGGTTGTGTTGCCGTCGTGGGTTGCGTTTCCTTGCAGTGTTGCTCTAGATTGTAGTAGTAATGTGATGGTGATGATAGTGACAGTATGTAATAGTGATAATAGTAATGGTAATAATGATAGTAATGATGATAATATGAAAGTGTTGGTTTTCATTATAAACATCTTAAAAGTTATGTGTGTTTGTTTGCTTGTCTGTCTCTCGGTCTGTCTGTTTGTTTCTTTTTTTTTTCATCTTCCATCGTTATCTGCCTTAGTCTTTCCTTCTCAGATTACACTGTGTGCGAAAATACGTTGTCTGAATGTTGCAGAGAACGAACACACACACACACACACACACACACACACACACACACACACACACACACACACACACACACACACACACACACACACACACACACACACACACACACACCACTGGAAAAGGAGATTGAAAGAAGTTGTTGCATTAATGTTTCATACTCCCTTGAAATGAGACGGGAAGAAAACATGTAAAAGTATTATGTTTGTTCTACACGACTCATGTTTCGAGCGAGAGAGAGAGAGAGAGAGAGAGAGAGAGAGAGAGAGAGAGAGAGAGAGAGAGAGAGAGAGAGAGAGAGAGAGAGAGAAGAGAGAGAATGCATATGAAGAGAAACGACGAACACGAGAGAAGGAAATAAGAGGAGAAAATAAAAGACCCATTTTGCTAAGAAACAAATACGAAGGCAGCGGGTCGTCCATTCTCTGTGTTTGCTTAAAATGGTGTTTTGTCTGACAGAGGAGAGAAGGGGAGAGGGGAGAGGGGAGAATGGGGAGAGGGGAGAGAAGGGGAGCACTGCACAAACTTCTAGTCCCACCCTGCCACGCCTCTTCAGAAAAACACAGTAGCCTCACGAACGAGAAAGAGAGAAAAAAAAAAACAAGAGGAGGGAGGCACTTGTCCTCTTTGTCTGTAACTCCGTCTGTTTTGAACTCTTGCAACAAAGCAACTCAGCTCAAACTCAACCCAAAATACTTTAATCTCTGCTGTAAATCTTTCCCTTATCGACATCTTTGCTCCCTCTCCTCCCCGTCCCTTGCTGGTCTCCTTCCCTCGTTCCCCTCGGCCAGCAAAGAATGGGACAATTAATTCTTGCTAATCACCTGCTCCTCACCTAAACGCAGCAGGAAAATCAGGTGAAAAGAAGGTTGTATCGAGATGAAATTCATTGCGAGTAATTGTTCTGCATAGTGAGAGGAAGAAAAACGGAAGTAAAATGATCACCTCCAATTTTTGTCCTTGATGTTAAAATTCTGTCACGCGAGATTCAGTAATTCAAAACAAGTAAGACAACGGAGCTTGAAAACACTCACCTGCTAGATTGTGTGTTTAAGTCTCCTTGATTTCTGTCGCTCTCTTGATTGAATTAGGAAAGGAAAGCAATTACTGGACACGAAGGGAAGATATTAGTGTGTAAATTGAACACCTCAGGCTGGTTTCTCTTCCGTTTCTCCCGCTGACAGCTTCCTAAACTCGGGTACACGTGTCTCCAAGGGTACAGGGAAGGTTGCAAAGGTATGTTGTCACGGTTAGGTGTAATATGGTAACACAAAGGAGTGCGCCAATGGTAATTTGAAGTTTGCTAATAACCTCACCACTTGGGAGCCATTGGTAGATAAGGCGTCTCAGGCTCCTCTCTCGTTTTCTTTTAATACTCGTAAGCACACGCAATGAGGCAAGAAGAGGCGGGAAAATATATTAAAGATACATGAGGCAAGGCAGAAAATGGGAAACAGGAGCTTATTCGATTAATATCTTATTGACTCGTATACTGCACTACTCTCTCTCTCTCTCTCTCTCTCTCTCTCTCTCTCTCTCTCTCTCTCTCTCTCTCTCTCTCTCTCTCTCTCTCTCTCTCTCTCTCTCTCTCTCTCTCTCTCTCTCTCTCTCTCTCTCTCTCTCTCTCTCTCTCTCTCGCTCTCGCTCTTGGTGCACCTTTTGAGATTTTTTGTGTTGTTCTCCTTACTTAAATATTCCTTTCCCTCCATTTTCTCCATTGCTTGAAGTCACCTTCCTTATATTTCCTCTGCCTCCTCCTCCCTCCTCCCTTCTCTGCTTTGGACTTGCTCATCTCCATTATGAATACCTTCTCCCTCCTCCCTTTGTATGAGTTCCTTTACCTCTTTCTTTCTCTCCCACTCGCTCTTCCTTTCTTTCTTCCCTTTCTTGAACCCTCTTTCACCCTTACCATCTTCTAACCACATTTCCCTTATTTCTCTTACCTTTTCTCAATTTTTCTTGTCCGAGTTGTCTCCTCCTCCTCCTCCTCCTCCCCCCCTCCTCCTTGTCCTCCTCCTCCCCCGAGCCAGGTCCTGCTTGGCCCTTAAGGGTTAATATGGCGGCAACTCTGCTCGGTCAGTATTGTTATTGTCGTCTGTTTTCAGCTTCATGTCCCCCGCTTGGCCCCGTGCCGCAGCGGATGGCCTTGTGGCACCCAAACCTGGCACTCCTTAACTGTATTTTTGTTCATAAGTCACAGTTAGCGTTGACCTCAAATCGTTGGTCTTCCACATGATGAAGGCAAGACAGAAATTTATTATCGTAATGGTTGTTGTTGAAATGTGTTTGTATTATTTATTTATTTATTTATTTTATTATTATATATTTATTTTTTTGTGTGTGTTTAGCGGTAAGAGTGACTTTACTTAATTTAACGTACACACTTTTCTTATTTTGAACCTCGTATTTATAATGTATTTATTAATTTGAGTGCAAGTAATTAAATTGAGTGTCAGCTGCAGCATCCTCCACACAGCCTCATCACATCCTCCACACAGCCTCATCACATCCTCCACACAGCCTCATCACATCCTCCACACAGCCTCATCACATCCTCGCCAGACACTTGGTCGCCACACTCGCACCGACGCGGCATTCATTTTATGCATATTTTCGTTTTTAACCAAATTTCTATTTTTCCCTCTGACCCACATTTTTCCTTTGCCATCACTGAAGTCACATCCACCTCAACGCAGCCTCAGTGACCCGATCAGTGAGGAAATGCAAGGTGTCAGCGTCCCAGACAGACAGACAGACAGACAGACAGACAGACAGACAGACAGACAGACAGACAGACAGACAGATAGACAGACAGACAAACTTGACACGCCCGAGATACCGAAGCGTTGCGTGGATTTGTAAAGGAATACCAGGATTTCTTTGCCACTATAGGATTCTCTAGTATTATTCTTTCTTCCTTTCCACAGTGAGCTCCTTTGCCTTCTAGGACTCCCGCTTTGCTAGAACCTTCCCTTTCCCTACCTCCTTTACCCTCCCTTCCCCTCCTGGCTAGGACTCCTAGCGTCCTTGGAGCATCTGTGCCTTGCTAGGATTCTCCCATCCCCGAGCAAGACCTTATAGTCGGGGCGGCAACTGAACCGTAACTTTGCTCGGCCACAAGAGACAATTATGGCGCGTCGTGCATCAAGGGAGACCAACGGGTGGCCGCCGCGCCGCGCTAATGGCACTGTTCGCCGCGGCAACGGTACCACGCCAACAATAACACCGCCACTCAGCCTCTCGCTCATCACCTGCGCCCCTTATTGTGAAGCAAACCCAGATTTTCTCTCTCTCTCCCCTCCGCTCTCGCTCGCTCTCTTTTTCTGCTTCCTCCCTCTCTCCTCCTCACTCGTTGTTGTGAAAAGGGAGGAGGTGCGCTGCTTCGTTCCTGGTGAGTGCTGGAACGCGAGAGTTTTGTTAGGAGGCTGAGCATCATGTTGATGACCACCTCGCCTGCAGGACAAGGGGCCAGCCAGCGCACCTCCACTCCACCACCTCAACAGGCGAGGAAATGCTGGCCTGGGCGACGAAAACCTGATGTCACTGCAACTTTATATTTTGTTCGCTCATTTTTGCTGCTTTTGCCTCTTCTCCTC
>JAXIVD010009141.1:0-2500 GCA_036785275.1 Cancer borealis | reverse complement strand
ACCACCACCACCACCACCACCACCACCACCACCACCACCACCAATTTATTACTATTTATTACTCTCTGCAGCCATAATCTTCAAGGGATTCATAGTCGTTTTTCCTTTGCTCGTTTATTATATTTTCGCCGTAACAAGCTCAGTCGTCTCGAGGGTCCACGGGTAAGTGCTACTCGGATTTGCTCTGTGACACGCTCTTGGGAGATGCATTAAAGGCACGTCGTCCTCCACCGATCCTCAACCCTCTAGCTGGAGATAGCACGTCAAGTTTGAGTTCAAGGAATTCATTGTTGCGTCCTTCACCACGAGGAAAAGCGAACAGTTTCCCTTTTGTCATATTGATGTGTGAGTATACTTGTTGCGAGGCTATGTGTGTATGTGTGTGTGTGTGTGTGTGTGTGTGTGTGTGTGTGTGTGTGTGTGTGTGTGTGTGTGTGTGTGTGTGTGTGTGTGTGTGTGTGTGTGTGTGTGTGTGTGTGTGTGTGTGTGTGTGTGTGTGTGTGTGTGTGTGTGTGTGTGTGTGTGTGTGTGTGTGTGTGTGTGTGTGTGTGTGTGTGTGTGTGTGTGTGTGTGTGTGTGTGTGTGTGTGTGTGTGTGTGTGTGTGTGTGTGTGTGTGTGTGTGTGTGTGTGTGTGTGTGTGTGTGTGTGTGTGTGTGTGTGTGTGTGTGTGTGTGTGTGTGTGTGTGTGTGTGTGTGTGTGTGTGTGTGTGTGTGTGTGTGTGTGTGTGTGTGTGTGTGTGTGTGTGTGTGTGTGTGTGTGTGTGTGTGTGTGTGTGTGTGTGTGTGTGTGTGTGTGTGTGTGTGTGTGTGTGTGTGTGTGTGTGTGTGTGTGTGTGTGTGTGTGTGTGTGTGTGTGTGTGTGTGTGTGTGTGTGTGTGTGTGTGTGTGTGTGTGTGTGTGTGTGTGTGTGTGTGTGTGTGTGTGTGTGTGTGTGTGTGTGTGTGTGTGTGTGTGTGTGTGTGTGTGTGTGTGTGTGTGTGTGTGTGTGTGTGTGTGTGTGTGTGTGTGTGTGTGTGTGTGTGTGTGTGTGTGTGTGTGTGTGTGTGTGTGTGTGTGTGTGTGTGTGTGTGTGTGTGTGTGTGTGTGTGTGTGTGTGTGTGTGTGTGTGTGTGTGTGTGTGTGTGTGTGTGTGTGTGTGTGTGTGTGTGTGTGCGCGTGCGCGCGCGCTTCGAGCACTCCTTGTTCGTGCTACCTGATATAAGATAAGCTTTGTGACTGCTTCAAGTGTAAGCAGGAAGGCTGTGACGCACCTCCTCCCCTTTATCACTGTTTCGCGCGTTTACAGTAAAACGAGATATTTCCACAATAATGATAACAAACAATGGCGAGCACTGCACTGTTCTAGCTTTCAGCTGCTGCACACGTTTGTCATTTCACTGCCATTCACAGAAATAAGACTTTTCTCTTCCTGCCTGAGTGACCCGCGAGTGTGTGGTGGAGACAGACTCAGGAAAGGATGTGTTCCTCAGACGTTGACGCCCCTGGTCGGTACTGGCACAACGCCCGTAGCCGAGCTCCCGCCCAGCAGGAGGCAAGGAAGTGCCTGAGTCTCGCCCAGAGACAGGTGGCCTTGAAGCGGGTTTGGCCCTCGCTGACAGGAGTGTCGGTAGACACCACCTCGTCGTGGTCTTGGTCTGATCTTAGTCTTGCCACTTGATCTGCCGGGCTTAAGGTTTTGTGGCCCTGGTTGTGGCTTGCTCTCCTCGAAACCATTCCGTCTCCTTGGGTTCTGCCTGATGCCTCGTCGTTTCTTGGCTGTTCGGAACTCATGAAACCACCGCCAAGAGCCTTTGGTGTTGAGCCTTGGCGAACCTTTGACAGGAGAATTTGTACATTTCTCATGGGTTTTTCGAACGGCCAAGGACGTCCCGCGGACACAACGGAGTCCTGTGAAGGAATATCACCTTCCCGTCGGGAAGATAACCTGGGGACCTCGATGATACTTGACGGTGTAGTCGCCGAGGAAGGGCGATGCGGTGCTCCTTTTTGTCGAACATTAGTCTTCTTCACAGACTGACGAGACCCAGACTTTCTGGTTCGATGAGAACCTGAAAGAGGAGGCGAAGGTTATGGAGAGGGAGGGAATGCATTAAGTTGTCAGTTCAGACTAAAAGTTTGTTTTACTCTAAATGTTCCGTGAGATAAAGGTTTTATTGGCGCTCTCATGCTTGAAATGAGAGGATCTGTGTTGTGTGTGTCAGTCAGATTCCCTGCATTACGTCAACAGGCGAGGAAAGAACAAAAGAAACATAAGAGTTAAAATAAAAGATAGAGTGGCGTTGAATTTACCTGTACCTGTAGCGCGGCGTGTGTGCAAGGCTCGTGCGTAGAGCCTCGGGGGTGGCAGCTCCCTAGGGCCGCCATTGGGGGTTGGGAACCAGAGGGAACCGCCTGGGGTGAGGGGCGCGCCGCTCACCCATCGCCACCCGTCACTGCGGCGCTCACCACCCACCCAGAAGGACGAGTTTGCCAGGCCTGAGGAAGGTTAAGGTTGTCATC
>JAXIVD010009140.1:5000-16018 GCA_036785275.1 Cancer borealis | reverse complement strand
GTGAGGCTGAGGAGGAAGTAAAAAGAGGAGGATGAAACTAATATTTTTATCCTACCGTCTAACACTCAAGACCTCAATTCCCTTGAAATGATAATATAACACTATTTATATCCCGTAAGGACTGAATAGCAGCATAAATTCAAGAAAAATCTGAACCTCAAGAGAAATAGAAGAAAAATGGATGTCAGTCTTTTGATATATACTATTTTTATATCATTTTTTATATATATTCGTAATCAATTTGTGCGATGTAAACATAGATGTGTGTTTTTCTTCTCTTAGATGTTATTTCGAAGAGCGTGTGGGTGTGTCTGTGTGTGTGTGTGTGTGTGTGTGTGTGTGTGTGTGTGTGTGTGTGTGTGTGTGTGTGTGTGTGTGTGTGTGTGTGTGTGTTAGGAAGGACTGCCACAGACGTATTGGTAGATAAAGGGAAACGTTTTGCTGATGCTGTGGAAAAACGAGAACATTTCAATCCGAAAACGCTGTACAAAGACAAGGAGAAAGGAAATATAGAGGAGAAGGAACGATAAATTCAGCAACAATCAGATTTGATGCAAAGACACGGCGAAAAAAATATATTATAGCCATTGGAAGATTTTTTTTTACTAAAAGAGTATACATATAACACTAGAGAATATATATAAAACAATAGTATATACCAAACGATTAATGTAATAGTAATAGTAGTAATAATAGTAATAATGGTAATGGTGATAGTAATTATTTATATTTATAGAGAATAAAAGCGCAAGAAGAAGAAGAGGAGGAGGAGGAGGAGGAGAAGGAGGGAGAATAAAGAGGAAAAGTAGGGAGGTAAGACACAGGATTATGGAGACAGAAAATATATTACAAAAGGAAGCGAAGGAGTTTTAATAGAGGAAGGGCGGAGAGTCCTTTGCGTAGGAGGAGGAAGAGGAGGAGGAGAAAATCCTTCGATATGAAGTTTGAGGTAAAAGAGCATCGAGGGTCAGCGGGCAGTAAAGTGCTATTATTACACTCTTAAAAATGCCGCAGCCAAGGAAATGGGGCGTTTTTAACGATGCCCTTGTGTGGGGAGAGAGAGAGAGAGAGAGAGAGAGAGAGAGAGAGAGAGAGAGAGAGAGAGAGAGAGAGAGAGAGAGAGAGAGAGAGAGAGAGAGAGAGCCAGTCACTCAGTCGTGGAAACAGGAAGAAACTAAATTATCCAGGAAAGAAAATACTTTAATTCCATTCTCTGTAGCACATTTTTACCCGTTTCTCATATATTTTCCCCCATTTCCTCTCTCTCTCTCTCTCTTTCTATCTCTATCTCTCACACATACACACATACACCATACCTTACTGACTTCCTCTCATTCTTTTTCCCCTTTCATTCCTTTCTCTCACGGATTTAACCCTCCAGCCACCAGGGAAAATTTTAATCTGAAATTGTGAGGAGACTTATTTCCCGGAGGCGAGTTCTGTTGTAGGGATGTGTAGGGACCTAATGAATATAGGGAGGGGGAGGGAAAAAAGACGAACTTGCTGAGATACACAGGAATTCGCCGGGAAATGGATAAGGCTGTGTAATGAGGATGAGATGGTTGTGTTGGGGGCTTGGAAATATAGTCACGAAGGTTGGGGATGTGTGGGGGTGTTAGGGTGCGGGGAATGTGATTTAGTAGGAACCTGTAATGAAAAAATGTGTAGCAGTGAAATAGAAAGGAAGAATGTGAAGAGGATGATAAGTTAAAGGAGGAGAAGGAGGGAGAAGAGAGATAAGAAGAGGAGGAGTAAGACAAAGAGAAGAGAAGACGTGAAGTTCTAACGTCATCAAACTTCCAGGTCAAGTGTGTTCCAATCTTTCACCTCCGTCAGACACGCACACGCACACGCACACACACACACACACACGCACACACACCCTCTCCCACATACACAGAGACAAGTAAAACAAAAAAAATATATACAAACAAACCCAATATATATAGACACAGGTTGAAGGCATACACCATAAAATAGAAATAATAGAATGAAAAGACAGACTGTGAGTTTTCGAAATACAATGCATGACTGAATTATTATTATCTGGGGTTGTGTTTACTATAGGGAGCTCACAGCATTTAGTGAGGCAGAATAATTTATCTTGAGTCTGTAACACGGAGGGGAAGGCAAGGCAAGGCAAGGCAAGGCAAGGCAAGGCAAGGCAAGGAAAGGCAAGGAAAAAACTGGTTATTTCTTTTCTCATTCTCTCTGTTTTCTTTCTTTTTATCCTTTCTTTGGTTTTGGTTTTGGTTTTGGTTTCTTTGGTCCAATTTTTTGTTTTTCCTTGCTTTTTCGTCTGATTTCAGTCCATTTCTTATGTATGCTTTATCTTGAATTCTCTCTTCCTGTCTGTCTCTCTCCCTTCTCTCTCTCTCTCTCTCTCTCTCTCTCTCTCTCTCTCTCTCTCTCTCTCTCTCTCTCTCTCTCTCTCTCTCTCTCTCTCTCTCTCTCTCTCTCTCTCTCTCTCTCTCTCTCTCTCTCTCTCTCTCTCTCTCTCTCTCTCTCTCTCATATCAGGGTGGTGTTGGTGGTGGTGGTGATGAAACTATTACAGGGTATAGCATAATAATGAGGCCTTAGTTCAGGTAACCATGAGAGTGCAATTACCTTTCAGTTTAGTCACCTGGAACACACGCCAAGAGGACTTTGACCATTACTCCGTCCCCCTCACCGTCCCCCCTCACCCCCCCCCTTCATTAATGCCATCGCCGCCATCCATTAGTATTGATTAGAATTAGTTGTGCCCCATTTCATGAGAGACGATTATTAAAGCCAATTGAATGGTGGCGTCGCTTGTCCGTCCATCCATGTTGTTATGAATATGAAGTGTTGTTATCAAAGGAAATTAAAGTAGTGATGCAATACAATACAATGCGGTCCAAATGAGGACAAAAGGACGATCTGTGGTGACGCTACATAGGATCAGATAAAAGGATGATGATAATAACAGGACATCAGGTTGTTAATGAATATGTACGTGTCAATTACAACCTGCCATTATTTTAACACTTTTTTTTTTTTGGTGTATAGGGTGGTTTGGGTAATGTGTGTGTGTGTGTGGGTGTGGGTGTGGGTGTGTGTGTGTGGATGTGTGGATGTGTGTGTGTGTGTGGGTGTGGGTGTACGTAATAATGAGGTGTGCATCAAAGTGGAGGTTTTCTCTTCGTTCGTTGTTTATGGAAATTGGGGGAAAAATTAATACGTTGCTGTTTTGATAATAATGACATTGATACGAGTGAAAATAATAATAATAATAATAATAATAGTACTACTCTACTACTACTACTACTACTAATAATAATAATAATAATAATAATAATAATAATAATAATAATAATAATAATAATAATAATGATAACTAATGACACGCACACACAATCACATTTCTATAAACAAAAATCCAATCCTGTCAGTCACAAAGTATAATGAAATTGCCAGTCTAAGCAGAAAAATAGTATTGGTTGTCTTTCAGCCTTCACCAAATTGTATGCCTGTGCGTGTGTGCGTGTGTGCGTGTACATGTGTGGGTGTCTCCGTGTATGTGTTTGTTGCTGATCCACATTTTGAGTTCCTCGTCAAACGAAATTTATACTTAGTACATTATAAATATTGAAAAAACGAACGACGCAGGATTGGAATGGGATATGGTTTTAAAAAAATAGAGAAAAAATATTTATGCTATTACAGCATAACTCTTTGTTATATCTGAGAGGTATCAATCTCATGAAAATATTTATTTACTTAAAAATGATACCATTAAACAAAAAATAATAGCATTTAAACTAAGATCCCAATTGAACTGGGTGCCTTGTATATAAATTGGTATTTTTATAAGGAATACCTTATATCTTTTTCATCAGCATTGGTGAAATATTAAATTCACAATAATGATTATATATTTTTTTCAAACTAAATCAATTAATTTTTTTAGAAATAAATGTTTCCAGTGAAATGATCTGAAACTTAACTGAAAGTATTACATTATTCCAATGTATGTACAAATACATTTAATTTTTTCCTACGAGTCTAATTAACATTATATTTTCTTTATGTCTAGAATAGTGACTGGTTTCCACCAGCCTCTCATTAATCAGTGTAGTTTTTCCTTTCCTCTATTCCTCAAAAACAGCAACGTCATGTGTTTCTTGCTAAATGATTGATGGGAGGCTGTTGAATGCCAATATATTTCCTTCCTTTTTCTTTTCCTCTTATCGTTGTGTTGCTGCCAAGCGTGTAACTGAAGGACATTTGACTAAGTGGAGTAATATTGCTTTTGAATTATGTTGATGAAGAGAGTAATGTTTATTATAAGGAGGAAGTGACTCATTTTTTCTCGTATTTCCTGTATTTTTTTTTATATATTTTCAATTATTAATCTTTTTTTCATAGTATCATTTATTATACGACTTTTTAAATTACTTGTTTTATTGATCTTGTTTCTCCTTTTCTTTTTTCTTTTTAACTCCATGTGTAGGAAAGAAAAAAATAAGTGATAGGTTTACTCGCGTGTATCTGCTTGTTAATATTAATAGAGTGGAATATTTTTCAGGCTAATTAATTCCCTAATGATCATAACCTAAGAGCAAAACATTAAACAACCTAATTACCTCTAAGTGTCGTGAAAAAAACAAAACCTTAATTTTTCTATACAACTTTGCAGAACACCGTC
Organism: Cancer borealis; assembly: GCA_036785275.1. Classification (NCBI taxonomy): domain Eukaryota; kingdom Metazoa; phylum Arthropoda; class Malacostraca; order Decapoda; family Cancridae; genus Cancer; species Cancer borealis. Next base: position 11,347 of record JAXIVD010009140.1, on the reverse strand, counting down.
ATTAAAACTTGTGGACTTAAAATTATTTGTATCCCATAAGTTATAGAAAATGGGGCAAGGAATTTATGAGGGGACTAAAGTAGAGAATGAGACGGTGTAGTTTGAGGCTGCTGGGGACTTACCTCTCATCACTGTAGTAAGCCTGAAGCCCGACTGTAAGGATGTGAAAGTCATCTCCTCGTCGCCGGGCCCAAGACACCTGGAAAAGTCATACAGCGTTAAAAGAAAGATATAGAGAGAATGTGTGTGTGTGTGTGGGTGTGGGTGTGTGTGTGTGTGTGTGTGTGTGTGTGTGTGTGTGTGTGTGTGTGTGTGTGTGTGTGTGTGTGTGTGTGTGTGTGTGTGTGTGTGTGCATGTGGTGCGCTGGGTAAGAGTTAAAAATGTTGCTTAAGTATTAGGAAAGTGGTCTGCAAGAATCTTTTTGGGGTTTAATGTGAAATACGAGACGTTGTTGCATCGTGAATAAGCAGGATTTTCCGAGACTCGTACATAATGGCAAAGTTTGTGCATGAAACTACCACCACCACCACCACCACCACCACCACCACCACCACCACCACCACCTCACCTCACCTCACCCCACCCCACCCCAACCCACCCCACCCCATCTCACCCCCCACCACATGGAAACCCGCTCTCTCACACCACAATATTACACACACACACACACACACACACACACACACACACACACACACACACACACACACACACCTGGTACCTCAACTCGCTCTTTGATCATCTCGTTGCTGGTAAATGCAAGTGTTGTACAATTTTAGTCTTTGCAGGTTCTAACACTTGGCTCCAAAACGATATTATGCATGTATATAATTTTTTATGTACTCTGTGTGTGTACGCGTGTGTGTGTGTGTGTGTGTATGTGTGTGTGTGTGTGTGTGTGTGTGTGTGTGTGTGTGTGTGTGTGTGTGTGTGTGTGTGTGTGTGTGGGTGTGTGTGTGTGTGTGTGGGTGTGCGCATATATGTGTGTCTGTTTCCAGCACCCTCTCGCCCCCTTTGGTGTGAATATAATATTTTCCTTTGTGGTCCACGAAGCTGAATAAACCCAACACGTGTCACCCACTAAGGTCCTCAGGTGCAGGCAGGTGAAAAAAGTGGGAGAGCAAACGTTGGGGAGTCACAGAGGAGTAGAAAGGCGAGAGTGTCTGGGTGTAAACATGGAAGGGAGAGGGGAGGGAAAAGGCCGAGAAGGAAGGAAGGAGAAGGAAGGAAGGAAGACTACAAGGAAGGGGAGAAAAGTAACGTTAAAAAAAAGCTGGTTTAATGAATACTAAAGTAGGAGATTCCAATGTTTGTTAAAGTATGATATAAACGCTTGAGAAATTCTTGGAAGCCTTGTGAATTATGCTTACTGACTGTGCTTCTCTCTCTGGGCGTGTTAGGTAGGCAGACATGGATGTAACGTGTGTGTGTGTGTGTGTGTGTGTGTGTGTGTGTGTGTGTGTGCGTGTAGTGTGTAGTGTGTAACGTTGTGTTGTCGCCTGTCACTGTGTAGCTTGTGTGTGATGGTGTGGTGGCGTTGCATACCTTTGTGATGCTTCGCCTGTGTGCCTTAATGTGCTGTGTTGTGTGTGCTGTCAGGGGTTAGGGTCGTTTTGTGTGGTGATGGTGGCCTGTCTTCCCCATTCAACACTTCCCATTCGCACTTTCGTCTCCAAACACTTCCCCTTCCCATCACTTTTGTTTTTTAAAGTTTATTTTTGCAGTCCCTTTCCCTTTCCCAGTACTTCTATTTGCTAACATTTCTGTCTCCCAACATTTCTCTCCCTTAACACTTTTTTTTTCTCTCTCTCTCTCTCTCTCTCTCTCTCTCTCTCTCTCTCTCTCTCTCTCTCTCTCTCTCTCTCTCTCTCTCTCTCTCTCTCTCTCTCTCTCTCTCTCTCTCTCTCTCTCTCTCTCTCTCTCTCTCTCTCTCTCTCTCTCTCTCTTAATCCTGTCATAGCGAGCCTAACACTGCGAAGGAGGAATTTCCAGACAGCAGAGGTGAAAGCCAACCTTGACGGCACAGAAAGGGCCTTAGAGGATAGAAGAGGAATGTACAATGTAGGAAATAGGATGCAGCCTCATTCCTAGTTACCCAAGGCGTCCTCTCCTTCCCACCACTGAATTTCCTTCGAGAGAGAGAGAGAGAGAGAGAGAGAGAGAGAGAGAGAGAGAGAGAGAGAGAGAGAGAGAGAGAGAGAGAGAGAGAGAGAGAGAGAGAGAGAGAGAGATAATGCTACCTTTAGCAAATTAATACCTGCACTGTGAAATTGTTATGTGAATGTGTGAGTTTCATGTCCGGTTTAGATCAACACCATTATAATATATCAATGCCGCGGGTCTGGCGTATTACCCTTTGAGGCAGAAACAATATAGTGGTCAAAGTGTGTTGTGTATCCTAGTGATAACACTCTCTTGTTGATTGCCAGGGTAACGTAACCTAAGATATTATGTTGCATCCAGATATTAAATACCTTTGGGTATTCCTTAAGGGGTATTTTGGAGACAAAAACCTATCCTGACGCGTCTAGCCACTGTTCCCAAGGGCGTAGGGAGCAGGAGGGAAGGTGGCTAACAGATTAGGTGAGAGGAAGTAGTGGTGGAATAGGAGGGAAGATACACGAGGGACCGCTATGATTTACAATGAGAGAACATTACATGGTGGGAGGAAATATTTTGACGAAGTACTATGGCTGAGTCTCCCTTGACGTATGTTAGTACACAAGAGCTGCGGGATCCGACTCATATTTCAAGCTTGGTTTACGTGCTGGTAACGCCAAAGTAATTTACATGGAACCAGTGTTGCAAGCTGACCGTAGCAATGCACTTGTTTAATCATTTGGTGGTGGATAACGCTGAAGTGTAAAGGTTTTGATCCTAAGGTTTAGAAAAAAGTGTTGATGTTGGTGACTACTAGGATGAAATGATGAGTTTAAAGAAAATAAATGGGTAACACATGACAACTAAAACAATATAATAATCAGCAATAATTAAAGTAATGATGAAAATAGTAATAACAATAACAAAGATAATAGTAACAATAATGAAAATAGAAATAATGATAATCATGATAATAATAATAATAATAATAATAATAATAATAATAATAATAATAATAATAATAATGCGCCGAGTCAGTAAGTGAAATGCGGCACCGTAGAGCGTAGACTTTATCTCCGCTCTCGCTTCCCTTCCCGCCTCCAGGTTGAGTCCGCTGTCGCTATATCGCATACATCCGTAGGGGAAAAAATAATCATTGCCTTGAGGACTAGCATAACAAATCTTTGTCAGCGAATAATAACAATAAAAATATAATAATAATAATAACTCTTCTTCCAGCTTGTTCGTACCTTGCGCTGTGAACGTAATAAACAAATGAACGCTGGTAAGACGTTGTTGATTCCCTTGTGTTAGGTGTTACAACAGTTGGCTTCCCTCACGCCGCTAAAGGAGCACCTCGTCCATCCCGTGTGTGCGGCGGAACACCAGCAAGTCACGCTCAACTCAACCGTATCAGTAAAGCGATGAGAAAGCTTCACAAGGGTCTGGACAGTTCGTTTTCGCCCGGCCTCCCGCACGCCACCAAGGATCAAGTTTAACACCAACACTTTTCAATCCTTATAAATGACTTAAAAAAGAACCTCGTGGTAATATAAAAATATATAAAATTACATGTACGAGAGGTGAAAAAAACGTGATAATGCTATTAAAAATGAAGATTGAAAAATACAGATGGGTATAACACGTCTCCTACATAATTTTCTACAATATAATGATTCATTTATGTTTCTCGATGCCAAATCTAACCTTTGTTGAAGTTATTTGAAATCTGTGAAGCATGACTCCGTAAAGACGACAATGATCATAACAGAAGCCTAATAATCTCACTAATGGTAAGGAGTAATTCTTGAAGCGTAAATCATCGTTCTCTGGGAATATCAAACTATAAAATAAAAAAAAATGGAGCTGCAAGTGTATGATGAAGCTGTTAACAGGTAAAGGATGCACACCGATAGAACAAAGACCTGTACATTTGCTATCCGATCCAGATGACGCTTTACGATTGATATGTCATGAATGTAATCACAGCTCTAATTAGGGACGCAGCTGCCAGGGAGAGTGGAGAGAAGTGGATGTAAAATGTGAGTATTGAACATGAAGGAAGGAGGAGAGAGCGCTGTGCCGGGCGTGGGAAGGGATGGTAAAGGCAAGATTATATGATCCTCCATCCCTGTCAAGGTTGTATATAAAAATTTAAGTTGTTTACATTTAAAGCCTCTTTCCTCCCATGTTTTTCAACTTGTTATAAAGCTAAAGGTACGAAATGTAAGATAAATTAAAAGTGGATTTTTCGTTTATAAAATATTTGTGGTATGCTTATTATATATGACGTAAGAACTTTTTATTAAATTTAAGAGATGATAAATTTTACGAGCGGAGTCATAACAGCACCACGACGTCACTCAAAACCATCAGACATAAAATTACACGTGAAATAAAGGTAAACTGCACCTCATTACCTCCCAAACCTATTGACGAGACTCCAACACACTGAAATGAAACCCCGTAACAACATCGAAAATCAGTCATCGTGCAAAACAACTTTACATCCAACTCTAACATTTTAGGAGCGTCATATTCATACAGTTAATGGAACCTGCAAACTCGCCTTCACACGATACACGCCATAAATACACCGTAGTTTGAAGTTTTAAGAGAGAATCGAGCCAAGCCAACAATCTGGTGTCGTGAAGCTGAGGCGTAGAGAGCAATCACGTTGATGTTTATTGATCAAGCAGAGGGAGGAGGATGAAGCTATAAGGACTGCAAGCTGTATGAGAGATGATATTAGTGTGTGTATTAAAGGTCGACTGATGCTTTGTTGTGTTTATATGGAGTAGGCGAATGAGTTGTTGCTATCGGCGTTGGAATTAATGGTTATGGTCTGACCTTACCAATGGCTCGCCTCGCTGGAATAAGGACGGCCTCAACGACTTGTTATATTATTGGTGCTGTGGTGATGGTGATGGTGGTGATGGTGAAGATGCTGTGGCCAAGGAGAAGTTAGTGATGTGTTAGTTGTTATTTGGTGCGGACACTCGCTCTTTCTCTTTTCTATTTTTTTCTCTCTCTCCCTTTCTCTCTTTTCAAAACACTTACACTTTGCTCCGACTTTCCTGCTACAAAATGCGACTTTCTGTGTTAATGAAACGCATCGGGTCCCCACTGTGTGTGTGTGTGTGTGTGTGTGTGTGTGTGTGTGTGTGTGTGTGTGTGTGTGTGTGTGTGTGTGTGTGTGTGTGTGTGAGTGTGCGCGCGCGTGTGTGTAAATTCTAACCTTCATGGGCGTTTTTTTAATAATATGAATAACCCACAATCACCACCACCACTACCACCAGCAAGTTCTTTTTATTTACACCATTATTGCAACCTCCTGTTCCCGCCACCAACACCAGAACTCATTAGGAAGCACTACGCACCGTCCTCCCTGACTTCGAAAATTGAGCATGTTAGAATTACAGCATCACCTCGTTTGGGCTTAAGTAGGTTCAGGACGGAGGCTACACAAGGGAACGAAAACACGGCCCCTCACGCACCAATAGCATTAACTGGTAGAAAATATAACGTCAACAGGTTATAGTTTCAAGGTTAAAAAAGAGAAATAGACCCGAGTGGAAAATAACACTATTAGAAAAAACTGACAAAACACGATCTCAAAATGCGTCCATAAAAATGTATTATGTAACTTGTGAAATCGTAAAAGCCACTGAACCGAAGATTACACAAAAGGGTCAAACAAATGGGTGTGAAAAATGTCGTTAAAACATCAATAGATTAATTATTAAAGCAGAATGTTTTTTATTTTTTATTTTTTGTATATAATATTGACGGTTAAGGTCAGTTGTCACGAGGCTGGGAAAAAGTAGGACAGCAAAAAAACCTTAGAGACCTTTAGAGAACTTTAGAGACCTTTAGAAACCATTGCATCTGCTTCCTGATATTAATCTTAGAGACTCGTGATCTTTTTTCAGTGTTTCAGGAGATGCTTAGTGGCAGGGTTCCCGAGGGAGAGAGAGCGAGAGAAAGAGAGTGAACGCTGCTGTAAGTGTGAAAGTTTATCCGGCAAAAGAGTTTAGTTATCCCTTGCAATCTAGGAAGGCTCTTTTTTTCTCTCCCTCTCGCTCCCTGTCTCTTTCTCTTCCTCCACAGTGCTCTCGGCTAGACAGAAAGAGAGGGAATGAAATGGTAAAGAATTCGTGTTCAGGAAAATAGCTGTGTATAAAATGAGAATGCTAACTTTTTACGTATAAGGAAAGGGTTATACAAAGAAGTAGTAGTAGTAGTA
>JAXIVD010009139.1:15000-16020 GCA_036785275.1 Cancer borealis | reverse complement strand
GGATACAAAAAAAAGGCAGCAGCAACAGATGTCTCATGCGACCAGAACTACGAACGCATTTCCTACGAGTAACACCTAACACCACAATACCACTACACCACAACACCACACCACCACTACACCACAACACCACACCACCACTACATCCACTTACAGCCCGCTGGGTCAGGTATCATAATCCATAGACGCGGAACGAATGCATCTTCTTCCATGTATTTCAAGATAACATCAATCGTTGCGGGGGCGACAGGATTCCCTAAAAACTAGCACGCGGACACTAACACGGACAGAAGGTGCAACAACAGGTAGCAGGGGCGGGAGGGGGGGAGGAGGCTGACAGGTCTACCCCAGCGGGAGACTCCATGCAGGGGAGGGGACCTTTGGGCATAGGCAGGAGTGAGGGACTTACAGGGGACAAGGGAAGGGAGGAGGAGGAGGAGGAGGAGGAGGAGGAGGAGGAGGAGGAGGAGGAGGAGGAGGAGGAGGAGGAGGAGGAGGAGGAGGAAGAGGAGGAGGAGGAGGAGAGGAGGAGGAGGAGGAGGAGAAGGAGGAGGAAGAGGAGAAGAGGAGGAGGAGGGAGGATTGTGATGCAATGGCGGTTCCAAGAGTTAACAAGGAGAAGATATGCCGTAGAGTAAGTTATGTGCCATTAAAACTCTCTCTCTCTCTCTCTCTCTCTCTCTCTCTCTCTCTCTCTCTCTCTCTCTCTCTCTCTTCTCTCTCTCTCTCTCTCTCTCTCTCTCCTCTCTCTCTCTCTCTCTCTCTCTTTCTCTCTCTGAGATGGGATGCATGCAGTGACTGTAGGACATGAGTGGGAGGAATAAGAGGGAGGAGTCAGTGAGTGAGTGTGTAAGGGAGAGAGTGGTAGTAAGTTAGAGTAGGAGTAAGTGACAGCGTAGGAGTGAGTGGCAGTTTGAGGATGAATTAAGATGTTGGAAGTGAGTGGAGAGTGGGAGTGAGTGGGGGAGTGAGTGAGGAGAGTGTGGGAAGGTGAGGGTGGAAGGTAGTGGTGTTTAAATG
>JAXIVD010009139.1:0-10000 GCA_036785275.1 Cancer borealis | reverse complement strand
ACGAGGAAAAGAGAGGTGGGAGGGAGAGTGGGAGGAAGAGTGGGAGGAAAAGAGGATGGAGGGAAAAGTCAAGAATATATCAAAATGGATGCACTTTACGGGCGACCCCCGACCTTGCTCACTTCTAAATACAGGCGAGTGAGGTTACTTTGACCTCTGTCTGGCTCGCCTGACGCCTGGCAATTACCCAAGTGACTCTCATGTACACGAGGTGAAACACTCCAAAAAGCTGCTGATAAATATTTAAACATTTCCAGAAATGCTTCATAAATATCACTCATTCATTGAACACGAACTAAAACCAATTCCAATAATAATCAAAGAAAGTACAATGGAATTCATGTTCATTATTCTGTGTAAGCACACGAAGATTGGCTGGGTTTTTATATTCTTCTTAAATATGTATTAACAAGTTATATTTATATACTAATAAGTTACATTCAAAAATCGTTTCATTATAATTAGAATATAAGAAAAAATGCACACCTCCACACTAACAGGACTTCACCGCCACCAACACAATGCAACACTAACTGTCTTCCTTTAACACTTAACACGCGGCATCTTTTACCTTGTTGGTGGCAGGCTCAGGAAAAATATTATAAGAAAATAATAAATTAAAAGTAAAAGCACACACATGCGACCGCTTCCGCAAGCATGCAGGCACACACACACACACACACACACACACACACACACACACACACACACACACACACACACACACACACACACAGACACACACACACACACACACACACACACACACACACACACACACACACACACACACTTGCCAAATTGGACCAGTTAGTCAGGTAGCGGCTGATAGTAGTGGTGGTGGTGGTGGTGGTGGTGGTGGTGGTGGTGGTGGTGGTGGTGGTGGTGGTGGTGGTGGTGGTGGTGGTGGTGGTGGTGGTGTTGGCAGTGGTGGTGGTGGTGGTGGTGGTGGTTTAGGTGGATTTAAGGATGCTAACCTAAGGCATGTGGTTTCCAAACACCATTGCGGCTTTTTTTGTAAGTGGTCTAAATTGAGCCTAAACATATACAGCATACAAGAAAAAAAAATCAATCCTTACCGCGCCATGAGATCCATGAAAATTAAAATATAAAATATCTTCAAAGTAATTTCAAAACTTTAAGTGACTTGCTGCTGCTAAAGTGATCAAAGTTTGCTGACTTAAAAGCTGTGAAGTGGGAATACAAGGCAGGCAGATATATAGTGAGTAATGTTATTGATATGAATACGTGTCGGAATAACAGCTTCACTGTGCGCCGATCTACTCTACGTGCCCAGGGGAGCGGCAGGGGAAGCAGAACTTCCCTGCCTCTGCGGCGAGATGAAAGGTTGTGTGATGGCGGGTTTGCAAAAAATCACCAGCACCGCCTTGATGAACCTACACCTGCCTCTTTACACCATGTAGAGAAAACAGCATCTTATCCTGGATGTACTCTCCTCTTCATCGTAATTGGCATTGTATCTTTGTGTGTAAAACACATCACCCTATTGAAGGTTGACTCAAAGAAACTTGCTGCACTTGTGATACCAATGACTTTCAGAAGAACTATGTTACCTTGCAGACCTGATCTTTCACCAACACTGACGTCATTATCATCATCATCACCACCACCAAGAACAACAGCAGCAGCAGCAAAAACAACAAGGCCACCACGAGACACACTGGAGACAAGATTAGAAGACAAGCATGAGTGTTGTGAGGGAGAAGTGGCAGTGTCGTCAAGGCAGCTTGGAAGTATCACGAGGATGGTGTGATCGGGCCCCTGCTGCGTGTCGAGGCCTCTACAGGGCCGCTGTGGTTAACGTTTTGGTGACAAAGGTCATCCAGGGATGCGTTCAAGACGCCGTTCATTCTCTCAACACACTAAAACGTAAAGAAACATTTAAACAAGCCTTTGAAGGTGCTCCAACGCCCCCTGCTGACACCCAACCACCCTCTGTTTTGTCTCGCGTTGCCAACTCTAGAATAAAAAGTAAAAGATTGAAAGAAGAAAAGCAAGCCTCATCCTGAACTGAAGCCAGATGTGACCCGTCCGCCCAGGCCACAGTCGGGGGTCCCTGATCTGAGCCGCGGCCCCGTGACCCCCCGCCCCCCGCCCACTGGCTCTCACGGGAGGAAGATAAACACGGCCTCTTTATTGCCTATAAATCGCGGTGCTGCACCTTTTATTCCCTTCATTATCGCGGCGCCAAATGTGACCCGCCACTTTTATGGGTCTTCTCTTAGCCTGCACAGCCTCGCGACATGCATCGACCTTGTGTCACCCTCCCCGTCACCCTCCCATACTTCACGTCACCTCCCTGTCCCTCCCATCCCCATCCCTTCCATCACGTAACTCCTCCTCTCTTCCCTTCCTCGTGTCGCCCATTTCTCAACCTTGCATCATCTTCCCAAATCCACTCCTTCCCTTGCACCTCCCTCACCATTCCTCTCTTTACCACAAGTCTTCCCTCCCCTCCCTCTCCTCCCTCCCCTCCCTCTCCTCCCTCCCCTCTCTCCCCTCCCCCGCGTCACTACTCCTTCCCCACCCACGCGTCACTCCTCCCTCCCCGCCCTCGCATCACCTTTCCACCTCTCCCCTTCCTTTCAGCCGCCCAGGACGTGACACTAAATTTCTCCCTCCAAGAATCTCAGTGACAGGAATAGAAGTGTTTCCCCGGACGTGCGTGTAATATATTCAGGCGTCTTCACCTGCAGCAAAATAAATATAAACATAAATAATCTTTATCACCAATCGAACAATGTTCATAATTAATTAATGGATAAGATCTTGCCTGACTTTTTCGCGGGAGTCTCATGCTCGGTAAAATATATCCAACTTATTTATTACATTATAAGAGTCGAACACGGGAAAAAAAGGCAGCTAACTTCTGCACAAACCAACAACAACAACAACAACAACAACACCGAAAAGAGACACGATGGAGGTGAGAGAAACTAAGCATCAAGAATAGAAAGAGAGAGAGAGAGAGAGAGAGAGAGAGAGAGAGAGAGAGAGAGAGAGAGAGAGAGAGAGAGAGAGAGAGAGAGAGAAACACCAGACGAGGGTGAGAGGGCAGTCTAGAAAGCCTCCTTCCTCCTGCCACAATGCAAATGCTACTCATCCTCGGCCAGGTGATGGACAGGCAGGAGAGAGCTGGTGCCGTGGGAGCCATCACGCAACGAGCCACCTGTGGAGGGAGGCGCCCTTAGGGTAGCGGTGGGCCTTATTTAGCCTGTGGTCCTCAAATGGGCTCCAGGGGTCGAGGGGAGCATAATAAAAGGCATCGCTGGCTTGTGCTTGCATAATACATGTAGCGGCTCACCCTCCTAATGGCCCATTGTCTCGGCAGCTGATGTGACAATCCAGCAGGACGCCGAGGACTGCTGGACACGAGGAGCGGAGGGCAAATGAAGAAGGGAAGCCATAAATCAGTGGAAAAACAGCACCGCGCATAACTATTAATGAAATTATAAGACTATATTGTAGGCACACTGAAGACGAGAGTCCAAAGTGGGCACGACCTTAAGTGATTCCAAGCATAAAACATAATAATGAACGAAGATAAACGGACAGCAACAACGAAATATAAAGAAGAAGGAGGAGGTGAACGGGGGAGGAGGAGGAAGGAATGAGGAGAGTAAAGAGGAGATGGTAGGAGAGAGAGAGAGAGGGAAGGAGGGAGGGAGGGAGGAGGTAGCTTAACATAAGATGCCCACACCAAGACAAACGAGGGACATAAACACCGCCCTTAATTATCTGAGGTGAGCCTTGACACACTCACCTGTACATTTGGAACAACCGTAAACACTCTGACCTACTGAGGGAGGCAGAGTGACGCTTCCTCAGCAGCCAACCACCATTCATCACCAGCTTCTCCTATATGTGGTGGAGGAGGAGGAGGAGGAGGAGGAGGAGGAGGAGGAGGAGGAGGAGGAGGAGGAGGAATAATAATTCAAATAAGGCAGCTCTTAAGAAGCCGTGTAAAGGAGGAAGAAAGGGAAAAGATGACAGGAGGACACGGAAGAAAAGAATAAGGGAAATTTAAAAGATGAAAAGAAAGGAAGCAAAAAGGATGGAAGAAAGAACGAATGAATGGAAGGAAATGAGGAAGGAAGGAAGGAAATAAGGAAGGAAGGAAGGAAGGAAGGAAGGAAGGAAGGAAGGAAGGAAGGAAGGAAGGAGGGAGGGATGGAAGGCCGCGTCAACTTTCCCGTGAAATATAATAAAAAGTAAAAAAAAATAAAACTTTCCAGTTCCAATTGTTTCACTCAAATGTCTCACTCACCCATGACAAATTTCCCTTCCCCCTCCTTCACCTCCCACGGTAAACCATTCCCACGTCATTTCCGTCCTTGCTCTATATTTTTTTCCTCAGATTACTTCCACCTTTCCTCAATCATTCCTCCCTTTCCCTCTCCTCCCTCTGTAAATAATCTGCACGCCCTTCTTTCATTACTTTATCATAACTACTTAAATTTCATCCCTCTCCCTTCTGCCTTTCTCTCTCTCCTGTCTCGCCGAACCATCTTTGCCTCCCACGCCCTCGACGCCCCTTGACACACGCTGCTCGGCCACCAACGCATCGATGAATAAGTCTCCTCAAGGCCTCGAGGGTCAGAGCAAGAATCACCTGCAAGCCACCTCTAAAACTAAATCAGGGCGGCCCCGCTCTGTGGCCTCGAGGTTCGCGGAGTAATGAGCAGCGGAGGGCGGGGATCAGGGCCAGGCGAGCCACGCTGCCGGGACGTTCACTGCCTCATTACCCTCCGACATCATGACGGGCCACAGCCATGGAAGAACATATACACACGTATGTATTGCCTGTGTTATGTTCCTACGTACCCTGTATCGCCTTTCTCTTGGGCAAGGCTGGAATATCCAAGAACCAAGGATCGTTTCAACTTATGCAACAACTGGAACTACTATTGCAGTCTTCCTCAGGCTACTACTCATGACCCTCCACCTCCTACCGTCACGTAACCTGTGCCACGGCAGAGTCGAAGAGTAGACGTTCTTGCTGAAGTAGTGTTGCAATACACTTCTCTTGGCTGGTTTTTAGAATGATACTTCGCCAAGCTTAGCTTCTCAACCTGATCCTTTAACATAAAACGATTTAATCCCTACAGTAACAATAAGTACCTTGGCTTACTTCTCTATTAACTTTCCTTCTCCACATGTATGCTTTTTTATATCTTTTGTACCAGAATAAATAAATAAATATATATATATATATATATATATATATATATATATATATATATATATATATTTATATACATATATGTATATATATATATATATATATATATATATATATATATATATATATATATATATGTATATATATATATATATATATATTTATATACATATATGTATATATATATATATATATATATATATATATATATATATATATATATATATATATATATATATATATATATATATATATATATATTTCAGTGCTAGTAATGAACATTAATTTGTTTCACCTCATTTTTTTCCATAGGTTTTCTCGCTTGTCCTGAATATAACCTAAATCTTCTTTCGCATTGTGTTTAAGAAAATCTTAAAACGTTTACAGACTACATTCCCTCGTTCATGAGCCGCGACACCTAACCAAGCATGACAACCTGAAACTGTAATTACCAACAATAAATAAGTTTTGTTGTGAGTTTTTGATGGCTACTAATATAAAAAGAAAATGTACTGAGGACGTACTGCGGCTGCATGTTGGTGAATGAGTAATTGTATTAAATAAGGCGCCTGGCGCCGCAACATCAAGGTTTATAATGGCGGCCTATATAACTCAAAATAAAAGTTTGAATTTTGTGGAAACAGGAGAGACCACGCCCTTGTGTGCAGATCAGATACTTGAGAATAATTCTGAATTTTCCAGAAAGCCAAATGTCTTCGAAACATTAATATAAGATAACGACTTTACCACTAAAATATAAGTAAGGTTTAAATTTTTAAACAATGAAAAAAATAACCACATATTTCAATTTACAGTATTCTTTATGATTGTTGTAGTCTTGGTTGACACAGAGGCCCATACTAGCCACGCCCACGTCCGCCCCCACTGGCGGCCCGCTGTCCGCAGCAGGTGGGCTACAGGCCTGACGCCCAGCCACTTGAGGCCAACGCGAGCCACACCTGCCACGCCAATTATTCCGCCTCGCCTCACCTGTCACGCGTCACCGCCTACGCTTGTCACACTCCCTAACCAGGTAAACATTTTAAGACGTACGCTTTCCTTGTCCAGAAATACGCAGCAGCGTAACTTGATTGAGAGGGAGATATTCCCACATAGAACAGCTGGCTAGGTGATAGTGGAGGGAGGGAGCATGAGAAGGAGGGGCGGCGAGGGAGGGGGAAGGGCAGTGCGAATATATGATGGCGCGTTAAGTCCGTAGATTGTAACAACTCTCAGTGGATTCCACGTTCGGGTAGGAGTCAAACGCCCAAGTAAACTCCAGGAGGAAAAATATATGTGAAATTTCTTGACCATATACCTAACCAACCACACGAACTTACCGAAGAAATTGAAGACGTAAGAATGAAACACACAAGAATAAATGGTAAAAAAAAAATGATGGACTACAAGAAGCCTCAGTCAGTAGAATAGCGAGACAACCACCTCCGTCATCCTACCCTTTTATAAGAGTGATTTATCTCGTCCCTGACCAGTAGTGTTGGGCGTGTGGCTTCAGGCGGTGGTCGTGCGGTGGTAATGAATGATTCCTCACAACACCCTCCCTTTTCTCCTCCTCCTGCCCTATCCTTACCTACCTCACTTTTATTTCCTGTCCATTGCACCGCCAGGAACTCGTAGGGGAGATGGTAGGAGGGAGAAGTAAAGTGAGAGGAAGGGAGAAGGGAGAAGGAAGGTGACATAAGGAAGACCATCATGAGGAGAATGAGTATAGAACATGCGGCTGACAAGGGACGTGGTGATACGTCTGCAAGGAAAAGGTGAGAAGAAAGACGAGACCTCAAGTGTATATGGAAGGAAGGAGGAAAGGGAACAGGAAAAAAAGAGACGTAGGTTAGGTGAAGTCCCACGTTTATAGAAGCGTATTTACTCCCATACTCAGTCTTCTCCCTCCCTCTAACTCCTTTAGGAGATCCGTGGCTCGGTGTTTTCTCTCCCAACACGGTGGTCACTCATCCATTACAGGTGCATGATACCTGTGCTGCCTCCTGCGCACGTCCTGCTTAGAGGACGACGTGCTGACCGATGCCTCTCTATCTCGTTTGTCATTTACACGAAAAAGACGAAGACGAAAGCACAACGTAAAATAATACTGTTGCATGAGAATAAGAGGAACATTTTGGATGCATCTTTCACTACTTTATACAAGGACGGTTTGTTCTAGTTTTAAAATTATTCTAAATTATGTAAGGCTTGTACATATACAATGATATATCCATCCAATGTACATTCACACAATTCTGAAATTAAGGCCGACAAAAAGAAATTGCCCAATCATGCTTCTAATAACGTGTGTGTGTGTGTGTGTGTGTGTGTGTGTGTGTGTGTGTGTGTGTGTGTGTGTGTGTGTGTGTGTGTGTGTGTGTGTGTGTGTGTGTTAACGTGTATCATGATGCATTAGTTTCCTCTTCGTGCTCGTGTTTTCTGGCCATTAAACCACATCTTCACAAATACAGTTTTGCCTTCTGCCATTCTACAAACTAATACTTTCTCGGAAATTCACCCAAAAAATGCAACTGGGTAGTGTTATAAGAACTTTTTCACCAACTTTCTTGTGCTTTTCATTTTTGATCTGGTCTTTTGTGCAGCGTCACTATGCAAAGAACCTGGCAGTGAGTGTCCGGACAGCTGCTTCACCGGATTACAGGACAGCGTGGCAGAGCCTTTCCAAATTTCTTCTGATGCGGCGAATTTCATATTAACATAAACCTTAAGTTAATAAATAAGAGGTCAAGGTTGGCGTCCTTGCTGGGTATAATGTCTCCCAGAATTCATATAATGTCAGTTACTTTGGCACCCCGCGAAGAACATGTATATTAATTGTATGTGGTGGTGGTGGTGGTGGTGGTGGTGTTTGCAGGACAACTAAGCCGCTAACCTTGATAAGCAGACAACCGTGGAAAAACACACATTGCAAAAAGAAGGAAAGTGGGCAGAAATATTCTCTCTCTCTCTCTCTCTCTCTCTCTCTCTCTCTCTCTCTCTCTCTCTCTCTCTCTCTCTCTCTCTCTCTCTCTCTCTCTCTCTCTCTCTCTCTCTCTCTCTCTCTCTCTCTCTCACCGCCTTCCCCGCTGAGCCGACACGCCCAGACCTCTGACCCCACGGCCACATTTTAATACCTGTGATTAATTACCGCCTTCTCTATATACCTTTAAGTTCAGTGCTAACACGCCACCGCTGCTGCTGCTGCTGCTGCTGCTGCTGCTTCTCCTTTACTGCACAAGATAAGGAAAGGAGTTGTGATGTTAGGGCAAAGATTTCGGGCAGTGAGCGTGGTATCGGCGGCGTCTGCAGCGGACTGGTGTGTCTGCACCTGCAGTGTTCGTGTGTAGCCGCTCATGCGTGGCGATAAGCTGCCTGCAGGGACACGCTGGGTGGCGCTCTGATATCTCTCCGCGTACGGGTGAGGGAAGTGGAATGTGCCGTACTGATGAATGAGGCGCAGGCTGGATCGAGGGGAAAACATGTGCTGTGTGACGTGGTGACTGTGTTGCTGGATGTTATGTGCACCAGAAAAGTGTTGTTAGATAGTGCCTTGGCAATGCTTCCTGTATGCTGGTGATACATGTAGTATGTGACATAGTGATGATTGAGATGAAGGGCGGATGAACAGAAAATAATAGTGATGCGAAGTGTACATATGTTTAGTGAAATGTGATGCTGAGAGGTGCTGCCATGACGATGCCTCCTGATTGAGACGGAATGTGTTGACTGACTGAACGGCAAACTAGATGGAAGGAAACTAATGGTGGGCTAACGAGGTGAAAGCAGTTATACAGAGACTGGTGAAGTAACTGTGGATGATAAATGGAATGTGACTTATCAGCTGAGTAAAGCAGACGATGAAAAGAACACTAAGTCCGTGCAATAAAGGCTCGTGATGACAGGGTAAGGCTGAGTGCTGTTCTCGATATATGCAAATGTAAATGGAATATAAATGTAAATGGAAAACGCATATATACAACTGACTATCAAGGAGACATAAGTTTTAAAATAAATAATGTCAAAAATAATACAGGAAAAGTGAGGTTCAGGGTGTGTCTTGAGGTGAACTATTTCACAGTCAAATATTGCCTTCGTAGCGGCCTCTGAGTGACTGACCTCCGTGTGTGTGTGTGTGTGTGTGTGTGTGTGTGTGTGTGTGTGTGTGTGTGCGTGTGTGTGTGTGTGCGTGTGTGCATGTGTGTGTGTGTGTGTGTGTGTGTGTGTGTGTGTGTGTGTGTGTGTGTGTGTGTGTGTGTGTATATAGAGGGAAGAGCTGTAAGTGGATGTGTGGATATGTGGATGGAGCAGAGAAGCCACCCACAGAAAACCTGCACTCACAATTTTAAACGGAAAAATAGCAACCACCATCACCATCACCACCATCACTACCCTCACCATCACCATCATCACTATAACACCACAACCCCCACCACTATAACACCACAACCTCCACCTTTGCCACAAGCATCCTTTCCCTCACCTCATCACTTCTTGCATCATCATCCCCTTCACCTTCCTGCTTTTAAAACACCTGGTCAAGGTTCATCAAGGGAACACGAAAAGAAAAAAAATTAGAATTATAGAAAAGTCAAGAAAAACTGCCCACCGGAAGCCTCTCTCTCTCTCTCTCTCTCTCTCTCTCTCTCTCTCTCTCTCTCTCTCTCTCTCTCTCTCTCTCTCTCTCTCATCCACACTTTCTCCAAGGTTTGTACAAAAGCATGTCCGGTGTGAGGAAAAAGTGCAGCAGATAAGGTTAATATTCACTGTTTAACACAACAAAAAAATGGTTGGAAA
>JAXIVD010009138.1:5000-12500 GCA_036785275.1 Cancer borealis | reverse complement strand
TGGCCTGCAGCTTGGGATTGTGTTGGGTGCGGTTTGGCCTGCAGCTTGGGATTGTGTTGGGGTGCGGTGTGGCCTGCAGCTTGGGATTGTGTTGGGTGCGGTTTGGCCTGCAGTTTGGGATTGTGTTGGGGTGCGGTGTGGCCTGCAGCTTGGGATTGTGTTGGGGTGCGGTGTGGCCTGCAGCTTGGGATTGTGTTGGGGTGCGGTGTGGCCTGCAGTTTGGGATTGTGTTGGGGTGCGATGTGGCCTGCAGTTTGGGATTGTGTTGGAGTGCGGTGTGGCCTGCAGCTTGGGATTGTGTTGGGGTGCGGTGTGGCCTGCAGTTTGGGATTGTGTTGGGGTGCGGTGTGGCCTGCAGTTTGGGATTGTGTTGGAGTGCGGTGTGGCCTGCAGCTTGGGATTGTGTTGGGGTGCGGTGTGGCCTGCAGCTTGGGATTGTGTTGGGGTGCGGTGTGGCCTGCAGCTTGGGATTGTGTTGGGGTGCGGTGTGGCCTACAGCTTGGGATTGTGTTGGGGTGCGGTGTGGCCTGCAGTTTGGGATTGTGTTGGAGTGCGGTGTGGCCTGCAGCTTGGGATTGTGTTGGGGTGCGGTGTGGCCTACAGCTTGGGATTGTGTTGGGGTGCGGTGTGGCCTGCAGCTTGGGATTGTGTTGGAGTGCGGTGTGGCCTGCAGTTTGGGATTGTGTTGGGGTGCGGTGTGGCCTGCAGTTTGGGATTGTGTTGGAGTGCGGTGTGGCCTGCAGTTTGGGATTGTGTTGGGGTGCGGTGTGGCCTGCAGCTTGGGATTGTGTTGGGGTGCGGTGTGGCCTGCAGTTTGGGATTGTGTTGGAGTGCGGTGTGGCCTGCAGTTTGGGATTGTGTTGGGGTGCGGTGTGGCCTGCAGCTTGGGATTGTGTTGGGGTGCGGTGTGGCCTGCAGTTTGGGATTGTGTTGGAGTGCGGTGTGGCCTGCAGTTTGGGATTGTGTTGGGGTGCGGTGTGGCCTGCAGCTTGGGATTGTGTTGGGGTGCGGTGTGGCCTGCAGCTTGGGATTGTGTTGGGGTGCGGTGTGGCCTGCAGCTTGGGATTGTGTTGGGGTGCGGTGTGGCCTGCAGCTTGGGATTGTGTTGGGGTGCGGTGTGGCCTGCAGCTTGGGATTGTGTTGGGGTGCGATGTGGCCTGCAGCTTGGGATTGTGTTGGGGTGCGGTGTGGCCTGCAGCTTGGGATTGTGTTGGGGTGCGGTGTGGCCTGCAGCTTGGGATTGTGTTGGGGTGCGGTGTGGCCTGCAGCTTGGGATTGCCCCTTTAACCTTATCATATATTTGTTCCTGGGATGGCCGCGTCCTCTTGCCTCTCTGTCGACTATCCTCTCGACTTTCTGGCCACATGTTATGACCTTCACTGCAGCACCTTTAATCCCCTCAGCCCATCGCCGCTGCGGCGTGCAACAGGCGCATCGATGACACCTGCTGCCATTAATAACGGTTTCTGTACATGCATGTGGGTGACCACGGTGTGGCTCAGAGATTTGACCTATGTGTTCAGAACGTAGACAATATACCAGCTAGACATTGCGTCCTATCAACCCTCATATTAATGTGTTTGGCCCGTGTACACGTAGGGAGCAACAACAGCATTGGTGGGTGACACCAAAATTGTGCCATTGGTGAGTGATTGTCACCAAAGACGTGCCATTGGTGAGTGACTATCACCAAAGACGTGCCATTGGTGAGTGACTGTCACCAAAGACGTGCCATTGGTGAGTGACTGTCACCAAAGACGTGCCATTGGTGAGTGACTGTCACCAAAGACGTGCCATTGGTGAGTGACTGTCACCAAAGACGTGCCATTGGTGAGTGACTGTCACCAAATGAAATTTTGCCGTTTGACTTTGTCTCGGAAGAAAAAAAAGAGAAAAAAGAGAATACATATGAGGAGTGTGGCTGTGGTGGTGTTGTATGTGGGCGTCAGAAACTCGTTACTAATTCCGAGGTGAGATGGCCGACTTACCTCTTGGCATATAGGTCCGGCGCGTCCGTAGCAGCGACCTGGCACACCCCAGCCTCACCTCCGCTGCATCTCTTTAAGCCACACTCCCCGGATCTCCCTCCGACGTATGCTGAATCCTCTTCCTCGCGCCTCACTCTCCCCTGTCTCTCATTCCGTGTATCCTCTTCTCGCCGCCATAGCTGCGGCGGGGAAGTCTAAGGTACTTCAGAAATAATAGAAATCTTGAAGAATTCTCACCAAGGAAAAAGGAAGGAAAATCGAACTGAAAGTGTAATAACCTTTGAACTGAAGCAGGTTCTCTGTTCGCCTTCACAACGGCGTAGTTTTCTAAAGGTGACGACCTAACGCGAAAGGAAGGGGGGGAGGGGGCTAAGGAGCGGAGACAAGAGTGGATAAGGGAACGAAAGTCAGAGAGAGAGAGAGAGAGAGAGAGAGAGAGAGAGAGAGAGAGAGAGAGAGAGAGAGAGAGAGAGAGAGAGAGAGAGAGAGAGAGAGAGAGAGAGAGAGAGAGGGAGCGAGGGAGGGAGAGAGAGAGAGAGAGAGAGAGAGAGAGAGAGAGAGAGAGAGAGAGAGAGAGAGAGAGAGAGAGAGAGAGAGAGAGAGAGAGAGAGAGAGAGAGAAAAAAAAAATAATATGTGTGGTGTAAGATTGCGTCTACGTACACGGGTATAGCCTCGGGTCTAAGACTACAGCAGTGGTAGAGGTGAAAGGACCCTGCACTCTCCTCCTCCTCCTCCTCCTCCTCCTCCTCCTCCTCCTCCTCCTCCTCCTCCTCCTCCTCCTCCTCCTCCTCCTCCTCCTCAAGAGACAGGGTCGGTAACTTTTCCTCTCGAAGCTCCTACTCCTTTAACTCTTTCCCTCGAATTTCACAGTGCACTTTTTCTTCCGTCCGTCGCATTCTCCTCCCCTTTCTTTCCTCCTCCTTCCTTTTCGTAAGTGTTTAGTATCCTCTTTCTTCTCTGTCGCCTTTTTCTCGCTCTTTCTTTTTCCCTCTCCCCTCGCTCATCCCTACCTAACCCTTCCCTGCCCCACCTGTCCTCTCCTTCCCTCGCTCGTTGCCTGGTCGTTCAGTCTTGTCACCTCTCCTCTACCCCTCGCTGCCTTTGTCCTCAGGTACTGGCGGGACAAAGCCACTCGTCACCCTCAAGAGAGAATAATATTGCTCATGAAGACATTCCTTTGTGCTTTACAGGATGAAAAATGAGGGGAATATTAAGGGTAACGATGCTTAATGTTTAGTTATCTTTGCCGAGGGACGGGAGGTAAAAAAAAAAAATTATATTAATTTTTGGTATGTTATTTTTTATTTGACCTCGCCACCCCTGTTATATTTTGGCATCATATTGGAAAGAGAATGGCAGATAGGAGTGTGGGCAGTTTAGATTTGAGTGAAATGTGTTATTGTGTGTGTGTTTATGTGTGTGTGTGTGTGTGTGTGTGTGTGTGTGTGTGTGTGTGTGTGTGTGTGTGTGTGTGTGTGTGTGTGTGTGTGTGTGTGTGTGTCTGTGTGTGTGTTTGTGTTTGTAAAGGCACGGCTACACACACACACACACACACACACACACACACACACACACACACACACACACACACACACACACACACACACACACACAACTAATATGATTTTAAAGTCGCATTAGGTTACATTAAACCAAAATTAATGTTTCCATGGAAAATTATATTCCTCACGACTTTTAAAAATGTCAGAATGTTCTAATTTAATGCGTAATGCTCCTTTCTGCCTTGGCTTCCTTTCTCTACTCTGGGAACCTCGCCTCGTGAGGACCTGAGCTGACAACTTAGACATTCTCTGCTGGAGCTTGCTGCGCAGTGTACCCTAAAGGGACACAAAAAATGAGAAGGCTGGGGGAGGAGAGAATCACCGATATTTGTGAAAAGTTTAAGTCTACGGAGATGGGCGGGAGATTAATTTAGTTTTTGAGGTGTGTCACCTCAAAATATAATTTTTTATTATTAGAATGCTGCCACCTAGAGTCTTCCTTCTCCCCATTATTTTATATAGCCTTCAAAACGTACTGTGTCGTTCCTTATAATCCAAAACTTAGTGGAGACTAGACGTGCATGTGTTGCATGTGTTTTACAGTTGCAGTGAAGGTTGGGTGCAGTGCTTTGTCTTGTCGAGTCCCATGTTGTGTCAGATAAGGAAATTACTGACGGTGATCCAATTGTGTCCTTGCAAACTTTTCTACACTGCATGTGGCAGGGTGCTGAGGGTGAGCAGGGGACGCCTCTGCATTACCAGTGGCACAACAACCACTACAACGGTACAGTGGAACATTGTAATGCATTTAAATACTATTTATTGAAGGGAGTTGGCATGGATGATAGGAAAAGGCAGCTGAAGTTCACCCAAATGATTGGTGTTCTTGGGAACTGACTGTAGGCGAGCAGCTCTTGCCTTCCCTACCTGCACGGGAACACACGACTCAGGAAAGACAATACCTTTACTGATTGTTTCGCTAAATCTGGAAGTGGACAAAGCCTGGCTCATTATAGGAACGGGCTGCATCGTTGTATCATTGTAAATATGGAACCCTTACAACGATGTATTATTACTCATTGGGGTGTCCTGCTTCACTGGTACTTGTCTAAATACTTCGTGCCTGGCTTCATGGTTTCACTCCACAGCGAACACTTGTCTTGCTGAATGCTGAGCAGGTGTAGCCGGTGCACAATCCAGTTGCACGTCCCCTCTCTGTGGTGAGTCGAAAGCACCTGTGCATTCAGGCTTCTTCGCTTCTGTGGCATGCTGCTTTCTACCTCCTCACCACGCCAAGCCTTACCCCGCCCTGCTCCGCCTCGCTCCTGCCTGGTCTCTATTGGCCCAAGGTAAAGGTAGTAAATGTTTTATTAGATAAACTGTTTTCACTATACAAACATATTCGTATTTTTCACCATGTTATGTGTTTCCTTTATTTTATTGTATTTTATTTTATTTGCTTGGACGTCCATATGGAGCCTTGTTCTTTTACGCCCATATTCCAGTGTTTGTAATTGCCTCGTGGAAAAAAAGGTAGCTGAGGTCACGGCCCATAAACAACATATGTAAAGGTGAGAGTCGCATGTTCAGTCACTGCTCGGCCTACGTGTGTGCAGGTGTCGCGTCCAACACATTTGAAAATATTGAATGTGATATAGTTTATGCGAATGATTCTTTATACTTGTGGTTCATTCATGGAATTTACGTTTGGATAAAAGAAAAAAAAGTTCATATTTTAGGGGGTCACACCGACAAAAATCGGGAAGACAAGTGTGGTAATGATAGGAAGGTGCTGGAGACGTACTCAGAGGCGGAAAACTGTGGTCCAATTGAAGAAATATCGACGTTACACAGGGTCACGAAATTTCCCAGGTGGTGGAGGGACTTTGCACCACGCCTTCACCCACTTCATCAAGCAGTACCAGCCGCACCTCTCCACTTTCCATACACACTCTCCAGCTCCCCACATACACGCTGCACCCCTCACACACCAGGCAGTTCCCTCCCGACATACACCCATACCCTTCCTTTTCAACACACTAATGCTTCAGCTACCATACCCACACACCCTCCAGCCACACCCATCAGCTTTAGACACACACCTAGCACCACCACCCACCCCTCAAAAACACTATCATCCTTTTGTGCCCTCAACCTCTTACCCCTCCGGCCAGTCCCAACGCCATAGAGGGGAGAAATGGGCAGGGAAACCTCGGGCCACCACCACCACCACCACCACCACCACCACCACCACCACTACTTCTTGACACATTACGTCAGCCCTTGAGATCCACCACAGCAGGTCTACATCACCAGCGAGGAAGACAAACAGAGCAGCATGAATAGGGTCGCCGCTTCCCTTCCTCGCCTACCTTAAGACGTCCTTCTATAGGCCTCGTGGCAGGACTAGTGGGAGAGATGAGAAAAGCAGCAACGTTGGCCTACTTATATTTCCTCCTCCTCCTCCTGCTTCTCCTTCTCTTTTTCCTCTTTTTCCTCCTCCTCCTCCTCCTCCTCCTCCTCCTCCTCCTCCTCCTCCTCCTCCTCCTCCTCCTCCTCCTCCTCCTCCTCCTCCTCCTCCTTTTATGCTCATTTCCTCTTATCTTCATGTTCTCGTTTTGCTCTTTCTTTTCCTTCTTGGCATCTTCATCTTTTTTGCTGTCGTCATGTTCCTCCTCCTCCTCCTCCTCCTCCTCCTCCTCCTCCTCCTCCTCCTCCTCCTCCTCCTCCTCCTCCTCCAACGATTTGCTGACCGGCAAAAAAAAGTTTCCCGCAGCCCTACTTTTCGCTGTCGTATCAAGAGGGTTAAAGCTTCCTGGCCCCTCCCGCCTACTACCCCCGCCCCTGCCTCCTCACCCTGGCCCGCCCCCTCACCCTGCCTCGCCCCCTCACCCTGCCTCGGCCCCTCACCCTGCCCCGCCCCCTCACCCTGCCTCGCCCCCTCACCCTGCCTCGGCCCCTCGCCCTGCCCCGCCCCCTCACCCTGCCTCGCCCCCTCACCCTGCCTCGGCCCCTCACCCTGCCCCTGCCTGTCCGCCTTATGTTATCAGTCGAGGCGCCTCGTCCTGCGCCTTACTGTTCACTTTTTCCGCTTGAATGACCTTGTTTGTATTGAGGCATGTTTTTCATATAGCGCCGGAATTTTTGGGTTCTAATCAGCGATAGGCTATAAAATTTCCTATTATTATTTTCGTCTTTCTTTCTTTCTTTCTTTCTTTCCTTTCTCTCCTTTATCGCCTTTTTTTTTCTCTCTCGCTTGCTCTCTCTCTCTCTCTCTCTCTCTCTCTCTCTCACACACACACACACACACACACACACACACACACACACACACACACACACACACACACACACACACACACACACACACATACACACAAACACACACCAGAGAGTGAGAGTCCTATCTAGAAAATCTGATTGTCCATTAAGCTCCGTCGTGTTCGCCATAGGGACGGGCAGCGGAGCAGGTGTATGTGTGTGTGTGGGGGGGGGGGGGGTGTAGGGGAGTAAGGATAAGGGATCTGGGGTGATGGCCAGGTTATCGATTTTTCTTCACGTATATTTTTTAGGGAGGGGAGTGAAAGGAACGTAGATCCTTATCTTCCTGAAGCCATTTATCTACCTGACAACTATTTTTTGGACACGTGTGTCGATCTACGGGTGTGTCCTCGTTAGTTTTAAGGCAAAGGTTTCCACTTTTAGGCTCCATGTATCGGGTTTTCGGGGTAACGGTGAAGGGGAGCAGTGGCTGCTTTTGGCCCCATGTTCCTCTTTTCTCGTAGGCGAGTCCTAGGCTCGGCGCTGGAATGTAATCTAACTTTAGTGTGCCGACCAAACGGATACGGTCGAGTAGAGGATGACTTTGATGTAATGAAACTTTGTTGCAGAGGTCAGGAGTTGTGTGGAGGCTTGGGATCGATATCGTAGCTTATAGGAGTTAGCTGTGCCAGAGACGCCGTGGGTGTTGTTCCTCAGCTCCATGAGTGGATAATGCCTTAGAGCGTC